>VZTZ01045147.1:1367855-1537397 GCA_013400955.1 Drymodes brunneopygia | reverse complement strand
ATACAGGGACGCGGCCGGTTGCCTCAGGTGGCCTCTGCGAGGGAGCAGCGACGGTGAGCGACATGGCCGGGGCTCACCCTGGCCCTTTTCTCGCTCATCCCCTCTTCCTCAGGCCCCGCTGTGGTTTTGCTATAACACCTCTGCCCTGTTTGAGGAGGGACTTAATCACTTTATAAATATCTAAAGGCGGGGGTTTGGGGGGGGAGGGGCTGGTGCCAAGAAGAGGGAGCTGGGCTCTTCTCCGTGGTGCCAGTCACTAGGATACAAGGGAAGGGGCAGAAACTGATGCACGGGAAGTTCCACCTGAATATAAGGAAGAACTTCTTTACTGTGGAGGTGACCAGACACTGGAGCAGATTGTCCAGAAAGGTTGTGCAGTCTCCCTCCCTGGAGATACTCATGAACATCCTGGACACAGTCCTGTGCCAAGTGCTCTAGGGTAACCCTGCATGAGCAGAGATTGGACCAGATGACCCACTGCGGTCTCTTCTGACCTGCCCCATTCTGTGATTCCACGATTCCATTTCCTCAGTGGGCAGCCACCAGCCTCGGCCCTCTACACTCCCTTTATCTGGGATTTGGTGCTTCAGGTGGTGTGGGGCAGCTTCTTGGGCTGTAAGGTGTGTGGGCTTTCCCGAGGCATTCCTGCCTGTCAGGGACAGCCCAGTGGAACGGCCTCAGCAAACACTGCCACCCACACGTGTTACACACTCCGAGCCAGTGACGGGTTACGGCTTTTGCTGTTTGTTTGCACTGGCCAGAGCGGAAAGGGTAGAGGTGCCCAGATGAACTCTGGTTCACCTTTTGAAAATAACCTGTTTGGATTCAGATCTTGGGCTGAAGGTTATCCCAGGTATCATTGGTTTTGACCTCACTCTTTCCAAGACTTGAGGTAAAACTCACTGTTTCCATTGGAAGTTGCTTCATGTGCTTTCAAATGCTGTTTTTCAGACAGAGATAGCATTTCATGTCCAGGTGTTCAAGCAACTGGGGGTGGTGCTGGAGGGTAAGGCAAGGGAAAATCTATTGCCATACCTCTGGGTGTCTGGAAAATGAGATAGCACCTGGGATTCATTCTCTGATGCAGGCTGCTGCCTGAAATGTGTCTTAGCTATTACCATGAGAGTACAATGGTACTTTTTCTGCATTCTGAGAGAAAAATGACACAAGCCTTGTGGCTTGCTGTGGCCTTTCACTATAGGCATTGTCTGCCACAGCTCCCCTGTGGCAAGGGCTTCCTTTTAATGCCCTGATGCTGATGCCAAGGCTAGTCAGGGGTTGTGCTGCACAACACCTGGGGTGTTAGGGTGCAGAACAGAGTCCTGCATTTTTTAAAGTCCTCCCTGCCCTTCACATTGTTCATGTGTTTCTTCATGAGCAGGACAAAGAGGAATAAATAGCATGTTCCATTCTGCAGTGAAGAAAGAGGGAGAAAGCTAAGTCTTGGGATTAAATATTTTATACTGTTTTTGCTTTTACTGTGGGAAAAACTGCATGATGACAACAGCTGGCCTGCTAGTGATTCATAAATATCCCTCATTCATTCATCTAACTTATTAAAAGAAAAACCAAGTCAATGACAAAGCATGATGTCTCAAAGCAATACACTCAGCCAGTATTCTACCTTCTTGGTGTGGAGTTTTGTCTTCTGTTCATCTTCTGTGTCTTATTCACACTTGGGCCTTATACCAGATTCACACACATAATTCCTCTTCTTTGTGAATCATCTTGTAGTCTTACAGGCGAAGTTATGAATCTCTTCACAAAATTGCATCTCAGATACTCCCAGGTTTAGTCATAAATTGGATTATAGGAAAGGTAAGGTAAACTGCAAAGCAATAATAGAATATGATACAACTGGCTGACAGCAGGCCAAAGCACCTCACTCATTTTTCTAGCATATTGGCTCTTTTTAATGATAATTTAGGGTGAAGGAAGGGAAACAGTATTACCAATTTCCTGATATCCTACTTTTGAGCTTGTGGATCCCTGCCAAATCTGACTTTAGCCTTTCTTGAGATGGGGAGTAGCTATCCTTTTTACTTTATAATATATTTTTGCTTGAGGAAGATCCTGATCTCATCCTTCTGCAGTTTATTATTGGGTGGGCATGTGGAGCTGGTCTCCATATTGACCTGTGCATGGCAATATTTTAATTTTTTAAAAACATAATGATTTCTCAGGGTTTCAGAATAAAACAAAGAGGAGCTGCCAGTCAGGAGATCTATCATGACTGCTAATCTGCCTGAGAGACTTGCCTGGAGTGACTGTGAGTATTTCATCACTATTTTTGCACAGATTCCATGTTTTCCTAGATAACTTCAGTTTCCTTTGGAGCACTGTGGTGTGCATGCTTGTTGTGTACAAGCCATTCTGAAGCTGTGCTACTCTCACCTGGGCTGTGTATGGAGTGCTATGCTAGCATGTATTTTTGGAGAAGGAAACTGGGAATGACTATAAGCAAGTTTAAGTGACTATAAACAATGCTTGACTGTATTCAAAGCTCAAGCAGCTGCAAACCTTCACCTGCCTCTCTGCAGAATTAACATCTGTCACTTCTGCTTCTGCACGGAGCAAAGAAAGGCTGGAAAAATGCCATCCTCTTCAGGCATGCCAGCCCAGTGTCCTGCTTGTAGGACTGATGACTGTGAAAGAGCTCATGCCAGTCTACACTGTATAGAAGCCCTCTGTCACTGTGATGCCATTTGCAAAAAATCCTTCCGGCTTCAACTGAAAGATGATTTCTGAAGATAAGAGGCTTATTTCCTTTTTGTAGTGTTAACTGAGAAACTATCTAATGAACCTTTGGAACCAGGTCGGTTGTCATAATACTTGAATTTAGCAGGGAGTTCTGATCATATTCCATACTAGACTGAAGGTTATTTTGGAGGCATTAAAGACAGAAGCACCTTTCTTTGTGTTTTGGGTCGGTTTGATACATGCAGTACATTTATGGGCAGTTTACAGCATATGGGCAATGGATGACTGGGACACACCAGGTGATGTTGGTACTGGGGAAAATGAACAGAGATTTCCAAAGTCCACAAAAAGTAAGCTTAGATACAGCACAGGTATTTAATCAACTACAGCCAGCTTAGCTCATGCAGAGTATTTTGGGAATGAACGGGAAATACCAAAGTCCTCCTAGAACCTCTATGCTGAGGAACAGAGGTATTATTGTTGTTATTGCTTCCATTTCTGCCTCAGCACTCTGGGCTCTGAGCTGCTGCTGCTGCCAAATGCAAGTAGAGCTAGCCTAGCAAACCATACTGCCATGCTGAGGTGTGTTCCATGTCCTGTAGAACTTAAGAGGAACCTGGACCCTCATGTCCATGATTTCTTGTACATGAACATGATCCATCACAGCCCAGAGCAGAAACTGACAGGATCATCTTTTAAACTTGAGACAAGTGATATGACCAGAGGGAATTTCACCAGCCTTTCAATAAAGTCAGGATCTTCTGGGGGCGATGCTATTGCTTATCATAGGAGTTCAACATACAGTTTTTAGGAAATACTTGTTTATTGCATAATGCTTTTAATGTGTATGTAAAATTATATGACAGTGACAGTCTGACAATCTTTGAATGCTTATTATGTGTTCCGGTTTCCAAGACTTAGGAGAGATGTCTTAGGAGCTGGAAGAAGTGCCGTTTGGCAAACTGGACTTAGATTTCAGGGCTTGAATTTCAGCATACAAGAGACATTTTCTTGAATAAATTGAAGATGAATGTATATGGATGAATAAAAAGATATAACACCAAATGGATGTGTAGGACTGAGACCAGCTTCCAGATTAAGGATATTATTCAGTATAAAAAAAAGGAGACAAGAGGTGAGCTATACATATATACTGGACCATGGAATACAGGTAAAGAAAGAGAAATTAATCTTGTTTGGTTTTGAAATTGTTTGGTTAAAATATAAATATAGTGTTTCCCTCATTTCTCTTTACAGCAGATGCCTTTGATTCAAAGCACAGACAAGATCCTGGAGATGCCCACAAGGTCCACAAGAAGAAATTAAAAGAGAAGAAGAAGAATCTGGTGGTCAGTCAGTGGAGAACAGACGTGCAATCCCTTGTTTCATCTTCTAAATGGCTTCAACATTATGGTCTCAAAAGAAACAAATTGTCCCTGTCCCAGATTTTGTCCCAGATTGGATTCCAGCACAGGAGAGGTATAAGACAAATCAATAATAGGATAATAAATCCCCCAACTTTGAATAGTCTAAGGGGTCACACTCATTTTGCACTCCAGTGTACACAGTGGAGATTTTCACATTTGTCTCTTTTGATAATGGCAGAAATGGAAGCTATATCCACAGTTGCTGATATTGCCAGTTCAGAGAACTGAGAAACTCCTTCTCCTTTTGATATGAGAAGGACTTAGGGTCTGAGAATGGCTTTCCTTATTCAACTATACTGTTTCTTTACCCAAGGCCGCAGTTCACATCCTCACCATTATAGCTGTAGCTGGGAAATAGCTGGTGCTGCTGAGGCTGTTAATCATTTTCTTGCAAATAACACATGATAAGATCTCTGTCTCCTTTCAGATGGCAAATATAATATATGCCATAAAATAATCTGTGATCTGCTATTGATCATCAGGGTTAGTAAATGTGCTTGGGAATAGTATATTATTTCCGGGTATCCAGCTTTAAGGAAAAAGTTAAATTTAATTAGAATTCAGTCTGCTTTTCATGCAAAGTCAGACTATAGAAAAATGTTCCTTTGCAGTTATCTGACAGCTGGAGGGGAAGAGTTTGCTAATAATTATTAACCACTGCCATAATGGTGCTTTGCAGAGCATAGTAATATATTCTTTTCTTTGAACAGCTTGCTGCCTGAGAAGTAGGAATTGTAATGTATTGCAATAGTTCCAGGTTGCATAACTTAAGATTTTCACTGGCTTGTGTCCATGGGGCATTTAAAGATCACCAGTACAGTTCCTGATATCTTGTATGCTGCAGATGAAAAGAAGCTGTTAAGCAGGGTTAACGTTGTTACAGTGTTAGGAGCAGAATGTACTAGCTTGGCAGGGCAGCATGGTGTACAAATAGCTGCTTTATGACGTTAACTATTCCCACCCCTAATGTTTTCCTATCAGTGGAGATCCTGGAGAAGATTTCTAGCTACTGAAAGTGCAGAGTGCAGCCTTTTCCTTAGATGCACTCACTTCTGCATCCAGTGAATTGTGTAAGAGAACAGCATTATCTGTACCAGATTTTGTATTTTGTTTGACAGACAAATATTTGCAAGTCCTGTTGTGAGGTTGCCTAAACATCACAGTAATTTTTGGCCTATAAGTAATTAGATGTGAGTTTTTTCCTCACTTCTGACTAAACTGGCAGGAAGCAGCAAAAACGGCACTGCTCTATGGGAGGAAAAGGAGCCAGGAGCCAAAAGGGGCTGCAGCCCAGGCAGTGCCCTCACTGAATAGGATACAGTCCTGCAGCAGGGCAGGGTAACTAACTATGTCTAGGGTCCAGCCAGGGAATGCAGCCAGGAGCAACAGGGGATGCAGCCAGAGGTTGAGAGCCTCAAGGCCCCATCACAGATATAGCTAGAAAATAATTGTAAAAAAAACCCAAACAGAATCAGAGTTTCTTTCAAGTTTCTTAATGTCAAGAGCGCAGTACTGGTGTATGTGCCTCACACATGGGTGACATACACACTAGCCTGAAAAATACCTATTTGAAGTAGTCCCAAAGATTAGCAACTTGATCTTTTGTAAATTTTACTTTAGATTATGTGACCACCTTGGGGAAACCTGTGGCTTCTCGATATGCAGATGGTCTGTTTCCTCAATACAAGAGAGCACAAGATGGCAGCGTGTATCATGTAAGTGTGGCTGACTTGTGGTAACTTCCCTATGCACTTAGGAGTTGTTATCAGAATGATGAGACTAAAATGCCTTCCTATGACATAAAATACTTATATTCTTTGTGAGAACTTTATCTTTTGGTAATTTTTTTCTTCTATTTTGTTAACTGTTAGTGATAGCTATTAGTGGTAGAAAAGCTAGATATCTTTTTTACTTTCTAAGTCTTAGTCTCTTGACTTGGTGCAGCATTGCAGTAAATCTTTTCCAGACAAGACTGCAGTTTCTAAGCAACATCTACCCTGTCTTGAAAGAGAGAACCCTTAAAGAGAAGATGCTAAGCATGAGTTAAAAAAAATAAAATTGTAATCATTAAAACAAATGGGGATGCTGAAATTAGAAGACATAATGCGCTGTCATTGCCAATGCAAAGCAGTGCTTTGCTTAGTGCCAGCAGGTCACAAAAGGCTCAGCCTATTCTACAGAGACAGCTAGCTGGATCTCTGCCCAGGCTCATGTTCTAAGGAATGTCTTAGCAACAGCTGCTGACAGCCCCATTGTTAAAAGGATGGATTCTGAATGAAGAGATGTGCATGTGAGTGTGGAAAGGAGAGAGTTAATTTATATAGGATTTTACAAAAGCAAATGGCTTGTCATTTTTTTCTGATGATCAGAGTCACTTCTGAGGCACAAAGCTTTAAAAATGGGTAAGAAACCATTTCAGGGAGCCTTTTCCCCTGGTTTTATTCCCATTAATTCAATATGAAATATCTACATAATGTCTTTTAATCTTAGGACATTTTATGAGCAGCAGGAAACACATTTTTGCTGCTATGTGAAATCTGGTCAGATCTCCTTTAGGATATTGAGTGCAATATTGTATACAGTTACTACAGGCTTAGAAGAAGCCATTCAAACCAGAGCAGGTACTGAGAAGAGCTGGTAGGATGAACTGCAGTGGAGTGATGATCTTATGAGAGGGCTTGGTTGATGCTGAAATGTAAGCCTGAAAGAAGACAGAAGAAGGGTAGTATTATCGTTCTTGAATGCTACAGAAAGACAAATTACAGGGATAGGGAAAAGCTGTAGTTTTCTTTGCTAAAAGGCATACTAGTCCAAAAATAAATGGGTATGAACTGCCATGATTAAAATTAGGCTGGACAGTCAGAAGTTTCCTGGCCCTCAGAGAAATGGAAATCTGCTCTTGCTTACTACATTTGAGAGGGTATTCTAAGAAAACGACAGAGTTTGGTTGGTGTAGTGCAATAAACTTCTTTGTATGAATCTGACTGTCATAGAAGGAAACTGGATTTCTAAGTGCTCCTTCCCAGGCTGACATCCCTTTGGCAGATTGCCTGAGACTCTGTATCTGGGAGGCAATTACAGGGCCCAAGCTGATATTAAAGAGCACAGAAAAATACAAATGAGAGGGAGAAGTGTGCAGACTGACACAGAAAATATCTTCTCCCTGAGAAATGTTCTTGTTTAAAAACATTTGTATTTCCAAGGTTTTGTACTTGGTCCTGCAAAGGAAGTTAGAGGTAGAAGGCAACCAGTCAATCAGCTCACATGGGCCAGAGATATTGGGGGAATCTGCAGTGCATTTTTAGATCCACAGGTCATGGTGAATGTGTTGACACTTATTCATAGGGAGGATGTGCTGGTTTTATTTTAAATACTGAATCTAGGTTTTACTTTACTGAAAAGATATGGGAAGTTTTAGTTGTTGGTTGCAGTTATCTGAACTAAATTTGCCTAAGCACCTACCCACAAATAGTTAATCTGTAATGCTGGGCATTGTTCATGAAATAATAGTACAACTGAAAAACATTTTATGTTTTCCTTTCAAATGCTAAAGACAAGGTGGAGATTGAAGTGCCTTAGAACCAAACCGTATGCTGCCTTGTATTGCTCTAAATGTTTTTTAAAGCCAGTCAAAGTTCTAGTCTGAGAAGGTACAAAGTTTCTGTGTCCTTGTTTGTTCACCCATCTGCTCTGCAGCCCTTTCTACATCCTAGCCTGTGTTCAGCTCATTCTAATTGCTCCAGTATTGAGACAGACAAGTCAGACAACCCACTGGCACTGTCCCATGCTCACATAAAAAGATTATGAAAAGCAATTAGGACAAAATGCAGTGCCTTTTCTTTATAGCTTAGATTCATTTGTCAAGTATTTGCTCTTGAAACAGTGGAGGGAAAATGGGTTGTTTTCACTGCTACCTTAGCTGGCATATCTGACACTTACAAACTAGCTATGCAGCTGTGCTAAGCTTGGGGCTGCATTTGTATTATTTGTTTTGATGTTCAATTTCCTTCTCTTCCTTATTTGAATAAAGCTGACAGCCAAAAAAGAACTGATTCTTCATTTTGTGGATTGTCTAATGGGAGCTATTGAGCTATATAAGCAGCGAATGGAATGGTTAACCAGTGGGAGCCGGCAGATATTTGGAGTGATTCAAGAACAGTGCATTGTCATTGTGTTGGATTTTGGCACTGCAGCTCCAACTGAATTTGATCTATGTCGGGATGCAGTTTCTATGGTACTTGTGGAACAGGTGATCCAAATTTCCAGATTCAACCTCATTTGGTAAGCAGAATGAATCAGAATCATAGAATGGTTTGGGTTGGGGGGCACTTCTAAAGGTGATCTGGTCCAACACCCCTGCAAATGGCCAGGGGCACCTTCTGCAACACCAAGTTTCTCAAAGCCACATCCAGCCTTGATCTTGTATGTTTCCAGGGATGAGGCATCTCCCACCTCTCTGGGCAGCTTGCTCCTGCATTTCAGCAGCCTCATTGAAAAAAAAGTCTTCCTTTTGTCTAGTCTGAATATAGGTTCTTTTAGTTTAAAACCATCACCCCTTGTCCTATTGCTACAGGCCCAACTAAAAAGACTCTCCCAATTTTTCTTCTAAGTCCCTTCACGTACTGAAAGACCGCAGTCAGGTCTCTCCAGAAGTCCATGTTGGCCCATTGTTGGAGAATGAAAAGGAGTTGCATGTTATACGTATTTGGATAAGGCACTTTCTGTACTGGAAATTGTCGTGATTCGTGTCATGCTAATATCTGTAGATTTCCCACCAATTTTCACCCGTATTCATGCTGAACTCGCCACTTCCATTTAACAGAAGACCACTGTTACCCTGAAGAACAGATAAAGGGTAACAGAACCCAAATACTGTCACGTGCCTTCTGCAAAATCAGAAGGATTTGCAGCAGCAATAGTGCCCTTCAGATGTTGCAGTATTAGGGAAACAGTGAGGTTCTATCTGACCACCTATTGCATTCTTGTGTCTTTAGACATTACAGGTTTTCACCATGCAGCTAAATGTGCACGCCCCCAAGTGCCATAGGCACAGGCACAGCCATTTGTATTTCTATAGATTTCCATGGTCACAGAAATCAGTAGCAGCACTAGGAAACAATATTAGATTTCCATAACAAAAGAAGATTTCCAAGTGCTTGTTCCCTAAAAAGAGTAAATGAATTTGCATTTAGTTAGAATAGAAACAGCTGTTCAAATTTTACCTATCTGCAAAAATTCTTATACATGCATGAGAGTTTGAATGCATAAGCTTGGGTTTGGATAGATGTGTGGAAAAAAATGATGCACAAATTAGGTCATATAATTTAAAAATTGGTTCCATAATGTTAACTTGAATTACATGGTGATTCTTAATGTTATTTTACCCAAGCGTTGTCTTACAGATTTGATTGTGGTGCTCTGTCTTAATTCTCTAGATGGTGATACAACTGAGATTTGAAAAGGAGAGTAATAGAATCACAGAATGGTTTGGGTTGGAAGGGACATTATAGACCATCTAGTTCCAAGCCCCCTGCCGTGGGCAGGGACACCTTCCACTTGAGCAGGTTGCTCAAAGCCCTATCCAACCTGGCCTTGAACACTTCCAGGGATGGGGAATCCACAACTTCTTGGGGCAGCCTGTTGCAAAAGTAGATATTTTCCAAAGAAGATATTTTCCAAAGCAGGTAGCTTGCATAGCTTTTGAGAACAGAGAACTTTTACTTTAAAAATGAAGTGCAAAGCCAAGTCAAAATTGAAACAATAATTATGTTCATCAGTTTGTTTGCTTTTGCAGGCGGGAAACAAAAGACAATATAGCATATAAATTACTACTTTAAAAGAATCTCGGGAAATATATTTGTCTTTTAGATTTGCAGGAAACTCTTTAAAATAGTTCTTGATGGTATGTCACAGGTACTGGAACCAGTTGGTTTTGTAATTCCTTTCTGTCTTTTTATGTACAAGTGCACAGGCAAAGTGGTCATTGGCTTTGTACTTCTATTCTTCCATTAGGACTATGGTCTTTTCTCAATTAAAATACCAAAAAGCTTAGCATCACAAATTTTATTTTTGATGGGTACCTAATGATCAACTGTACTACAAAAAAAAGTGTCAGTTAAACTGCTCTGACACAAAGGTCATGGAGCAAGTTGTGGAACAAGACCTGTGGAAGACACTTTTCTTTTTCATGCACATATTTTAAGAACCTGATTGAGTTTTTATGATAAGGAGAGTTATGAATCAGGAACTCTTTTTAAAAATACTTTATCTCTCCTGACCCCACTTTGGAAAAAATTGTCTCAAAAAAAATCCTATAAAACGACAGTATTTTTCTAATGATTTCATTTTTTCTCTGCTTCCTCTATTGCTAGTCTAGATTTAGCAACTGTGGTATATTGTAATTCTTATTTAAGAACATAAAAGAATTGTAACAATAGCAGAGCTCCACTGTCTTGTTCTGCCAGCATGATTCTCACTGTTTCTGATTTACAGTTAATCTCATTTTCAGGGCTGCTCAGGATCTTATGAAGTGGCAACAGAAATGTACTCCTGTGTCGGAGCATACTGTAAAGTCTGCGATTACGTGGCTCTGGAAGCTGGACCATATGACAGCTGTCAGCCATACCAGCTCTGCTGAAGCACTGCTGGAAGCCATGGGTGATGAAGCGGTAAGCTCATACATCTTTTCAGAAGCCTCAAGTAAATCCAAGAATATTCAGTGCTAGGCTGGCTGCTGTGATTTGCCCTGATCAATGTTGCAAAGATAAATATTAATGACATCATTTGGAAAGGTTTTTTTCCTTCAAGTGTAGCTGCATACTATGCTTAATCATTGTCTTTCTATGTAAATGTACCGTATTTTGAATGCAGAAACTTGTTTATTTTCTTTCCAAGAGTACCCAGAATAAATAAAATTCAGTCATTAAGGGAAAGAGAAAGCATGTTCCCTTCCATTTTCTGTGCCATATAAGTTTTTCAGGGCTTCAAGTTTGTGAGAAAATTTCTCGTATCAACATTATTGAAGGCAGGGAAACCATTTTTATTTTGTTATGTATCAAACATACTCATGAAAAGTTATATTTAAAATTCAAAATAGTGAGTACAGAGATTTATGTAAGTATTAGCTCATGAGAGGGCTGCGCAAATCCTTTTTCATCAGCCAGGTGATAGCTAGACTTTCTTCCAGGACAGAGACAAAGCATGCACAGTTATTTCTGCAATTAAACACTGTTCATTTTTGAAAGTACTATATTACTTTATTCATTAAAGCAGAGTCACAAGAAATGAAACATCTATGCCATCATTTGAGCTAATCACTTAAAACTTGTGATACTAAAGAGATATCTTTTGACATTTCCTTACTATGTATGTTCTTTCAGTTCTCTAACACCTGAATTTAGTGGAAAATTTGGCCTACTGTCAGTGGAGTAGAATCATTGGTTTTCACTGCTATTAACATCCATCCCTGTGCACAGATCCAATCCCAACTCCTTTGTAAGTCTCTTTCTGTGACATTGTTTGAAGGAGAAGGTAATTTTTGCTTGAGTTACTTTCTGGTTCCCTATGCTGCTGGATTCTCATCCAGATGAGCCTTGATGTTTTGAAAAATAATATTTAAAAGGAACTGAGTAAGGAACAAACTCTTCACATGTGAGATTTTTTTTTATTAAAAAAAGGCTTTTTAAAAATGCCCCCTCCATAAATTTTATTAGCATTTCAATTTGCAGTATAATACTGATTCCCTGACAAGTAACTAAAAAATTGTATTTAGATTTCAGCATTATCTAGATGAAAAAAAACATCTTGTTGGACCTGGCGGGTCTCTGTTTGAATAAAGAGAAATTAAAATCTGTCAGACAGTGAGACACCTATTATTTTTCCAGATTTTGGTGGGCCCATAGGCAATCTGAGGGAGTCAATTCTGGCAGGTGCTCAACATAAAACAGACTTTGATTGCTCCTAAACAGAGTCATTATCATTCATAACTAACAGTTTACTTAAGTGCAACATTCCCTATAATGCAGATGGGGAATACCCCATTCAGTCCTAGGCAAAAGTTATCTGCTTATTGAGCAGTCATAAATAACTCATTCCTAAGAACTGGCTTCATCCACAGAAGTTGCTCCCAAACAATAGTTCTTTTTTTTTGCCCTAGACATGGCTCTTCTTGTCATTTCTTTAGTTGATCTTTTTTTCCCGTGTGTGGTGACTCCTTAGATTTCCTTTCCTTATGACCTGTCAATCCCAAGCTCAAGATCAGTCTGCTGTAATATTGCAATCCTTTGAGCTCTGCCTGCCCCAAATGCATCCAGAGTGTCTAGCCTCCAGTTTTGTACAAGTGCCTCTCCGTGAAATGTGGATCACTTATCCAAAACACCTCCCTACCAAGATCAAGACTGTGAGGAACTCTTCTTGTTGTTCTCCTTTCTGTTCTTGTATGAAATTTGTTTTCTTGTTTAAATGTATAAATTACAGATTTCGAAATACGAAGGACTCACTTGAAAGGTTTTAACCTTTCCCCACTAATCTATAAGGAATATTTCTTTTGTGGTATGTCATGTCTGGGTTTGTAGTTAAGTACAATGATTTATCTGTGGTTCACAATTTTTTTAAAATTTTCTTGTGAGGGGTTGGTTCTGTAGCAGCTATGCCCAATAAATGTGAGCATTTTAAAAGTTGCAGAGACAGGCAGTAAATCCCCTGGAGAAAGTGTGAAAATTTCTATTGTTGTTGAATATCAAGTTTATGAATTAATGTCAGTCTTAGAGGGGAGGGGGAGAAGATATGAATCTGAAGGAACACAGGGAAGAATTGTTGTGCAATATGCACGCATTCCTCTGGGCTGGGAGCCTCTTCAGCAAAAGCAGTAGGAACGTGGTGTTGTCCAAGGACTGGGTCTCATCTGGGACACCTGTGTGCCGGCTCAGATAGCTTTTTAGCTGGAGGAGGTAGACTGGGAACTTTGTAAAACTGAACTAAAACACAGATGGGTGCAGGAGTTTGTTCTTTTTTTTTTTACGTGTGCTTTTTTCTAAAGTTAATAAGTATTTTGTTAATCTCACACTTTAATGAAACACATTCATTTTCTCTTTACCCTTAGTATTTGTCTAGAATTATCAGTGATGCTAGGACACCTGGTCCTGCTTGTTCCCAAATAAGTAGAGTCTGTAACTATGGCCCCTGCCTCCCACATGGAGTGTCTTGCTCCTCTGCAAGTTCCAAGAGAAGTTCAAGATGGCAAGGTGATGCTTTGTTAGTTTGCCTGATCCAGCCCAAAATTGGGTTGGTGCTTGGGAGAGACTTGTTCCACTGTTGAGGAAGGTGCCAAAAGGTGCATGAGGGAGGAAGCTTGAAATGCAGAAATTTCTCAGGAAGCTGGAATATAAGTGAGCACACTTGCAGGTGATACTGAATTTGCTTTACTACTGCATGAAATTATGTGAGTGCAGAGACGTTTCCTCAGTGCTATTCCAGACTCAAATAGTTGTCTTTTGTGGTGCATGTCCTGGGATTCCTAGTCATATTCATAGAATCGTAGAGTCACAGTATGATTTGGTTTGTAAGGGACCTTAAAGACCATTTAGCTCCAACACCCCTGCCATAGGCAGGGACACATTTCACTAGACCAGGTAGCTCAAAGCCCCGTTTAACCTGCCCTTGAGCACATCCTGGGATGGGGCATTCCTAACTTCTCTGGTCAATTGTTCCCAGTGCCTTACACCATTACAGTGAAGAATTTCTTCCTTGCATCAATATCTACCATCCTTCGGTTTAAGGTTTCAAAAAGTCCCTCTCCAGCTTTCATGTAGGCCTGTTTAGGTCCTGGAAGGTGCTACAAGGTCTCCCCAGAGTGTTCTCTTCTCTGGCTGAACAGCCCCAACTATCTCAGTCTGTCTTCACAGGAGAGGTTCTCCAGCCCTGTGATCATCTATGTGGCTCTCCTCTGGACTCGCCTTCTTGTGTTGGGGGTCCCAGAGGTGGACACAGTGCTCCAGGAAGGGTCTCATGGGTGTAGAGTACAGGGGCAGACTCACCTCCCTTGACCTGCTGGCTATGCTGATTTTGATACAGCCTTGGATACAGTTGGATTTCTGGCATGCAAGCACACATTGCTGGGTCATGTTGAACTTCTCATCAACTGACACCCCCAAGTCCTTCTCCTTAGAGCTGCTCTCAATCCATTCTTCACCCAGCCTGTACTTGAACTTGGGATTGCCCTTACCCAGGAGCAGGACCTTGCACTTGGCCTTGTACTTCATGAGGTTCACTTGGTTCCATGTCTCAAGGCTGTCCAGGTTCCTCTGGATGGCATCCCTTCCCTCCAGGGCATCAGACACCACACAGCTTGGTGGTGTTGGCAAACCTGCTGGGGGTGCAGTCAGTCCCACTGCCCATGTCACTGACAAAGATGTTAAAAAGTGCCAGTCCCCATACCAGTCCCTCAGAAGCACCATGGGCATTCCACTTGGACATCAAGCTGTTTGCCCCAACTTGTGGAGTGCAACATCCAGTCAATTCCTTATCCACTGAGTGGTCCATCCACCTAATCTACATTTCTCCAATTTAGAGATAAGGGTGTTGTGCAGAACAGTGTCAAATGCTTGATGCATGTCCAGGTAGATGAGGTCAGAAGCCCCACTGTAGAAGGTTACCAAATTTTTAGGCATGGTTGCCCTTAGTGAAGCCATGTTGGCTTTTTATTTTCTGTGTAGCAGTTTCCAAGATGATCTGCTCTATACTGGGCACAGAGGTGAGTGTATTCAAGTGTGTTTTTTCAGTTAAACAATGATTTATCAGGTATTTATCAGCTGATAGGTACCATGATGTAGGACTGATATACTTGAAAGTCATAGTTTGTTACATTTGTTTTTAATGATGGTGAAAATTAAAGAAACATACTCACCATGAGGATCGATACATGCATAAGTGCAGGTAACGTAAAATTCCTCATAATGTAATATTCAAGCAATAGCTAAAGGACATTTTTTCAGCTTCTCTCTCTTCTTGTAATAACATTTTCAGAATATAAGTGTACATGGTTATAGTTAACCTGCCAAGCTCCCTCTGCCTTGGGAAGTATAAAAAATACAAATCATCTGTAAATACCATTAGTATTTACAGAATCACAGAATATGCTAGGTTGGAAAGGACCCACAGGATCGTTGAACCCAACTCCTGGCCCTGCACAGGACTATCCCCAAGAACCACACCATGTGTCTGAGAATGTTATCCAAATGCTTCTTGAACTCTGTCAGGCTTGGTGCTGTGACCACTTCCCTCGGGAGCTGTTCCAGTACCCAACCACCTTCTGTGTAAAAACTTTTTCTAATATTCAGCCCAAACCTTCCCTCACACAGCTTCATGCCATTCCCTCACTGGTCACCACAGAGAAGAGATCACTGCCTACCCCTCCTCTTCCCCTCATGAGGAAGTTGTAGACTGCCATGAGGTCTCCTCTTAGTCTCCTCTTCTCCAGGCTGAACAGACCAAGTGACCTCAGACACTCCTCATACAGCTTCCCCTCAAGGCCCATCTTTGTTGCTCTTTCTTGGACGCTCTCCAATAGTTTAATGTCTTATACTGCGGTGACCAAAACTGCACACAATATTCAAGGTGAAGTTGCACCACTGCAGAAGGAGAACTGGAAAATTGTGGCGGTGGTTCTGNAATGCACAAACTAAGAGTCCTCCTTCTTTGGGAAGTTCTTTGCTCTCCTGCTAAGCTCTGAGGGCTCCATCACCTCAGCTCAGTGCGGACTAGCGGAGTCCATCGCCAGATCCCCGGGGAAACCTCCCTGAAAGTAAGGCGGACGGCTTTTCAGGGTCACGCTAGCACTCTCTTGCTGAGATCCAAGCGGGAGCAACAGGGAACACAACAGAAAATCACCTCCCTTGACTGCCATCTTTCCTAACCTCAGAATACATGCTGCTAGTAAAACTATGTCTGGTATAAAAGTTCCTACTTTTCCGCCCTGGCAAGGCACCAACATGACATGTCTCTTGATAAAATTGTGATATAGCATAGAGCCTTTTTCTGACTAATGATGCAGTTGTCCTTCCTTAAACCTCTCTTTGGCTTCAGTTAACCTGTGTGGAAAGAGGCTTGTGTTGGGCAGAATCAGACCCAGGGACTGTGGGATAGGTTCTTGTCTCACTTAAGGAAATTTTGTGTGGCCTTCCTTTGAATTACTGGCATAAATGAGAGGAAGAACCAAAGGTCTGAAAATCTTACAGCCCAAGTAATGCATCAGTTTTACCAAATTTTCCTGTCAATATTGAGCACAGGACAGTGCCTGAATAAGTATCAGGCATTTATGTAAAACAATGTCTTCCAATTACCTTTCTTTTTTCTGTTTAATGGCAGGTTGAAGCTGTTTATTACTTTGCTGTGGGGGATGTTCCAGTGGACACAAAGCAGCTACTCCTTGAAAAGGTTTCAGATGGCTCATGTCCAGTCAACACAGTGTCTTTCAATGCTAGGGAAGATGAAACTATTATTTTTCTGAAGAAGTTGAGCCACTTGGCCTCTGGCAGGTATGACAAAGAAGGACAGTAAAGATTTCAGTACTCATGAAGTTCTTTGGTGATAGGAATGATATTGGCACATACCTGAATATAATCCATTAGTAAAATGAGACAAAGCAGTTCAGTAAGTGATCTGGGTATGGGGAAATACTCTTAAGAGATATGACTAGAATGCAGGCCCTACTTTAACAGTCCAGCTTTTTTCTGCATATGTTCTTACTGGCTTGTAGAAAGGCCATTCCCTTTTTATGCCCAGAATTGTCTGTCATCTGCCTCTCTCTTGAAGTCTGGAAAACTGTTCAGGGGAAATGGTCACAACCTAAACTGTAATAAATTTTTATTGTGTTGCTTGGTACATTAGTATCCACAAGCATCAGAAAAATATCTAGTTTTGTTGGATCAAGTGCCATAGAGACATGTACTGAATGACCTAAATGAGCAGCTCATGGAATAACAGAAAATTGAAGGGGATTTATTCTTTAGGCCTGGTTGTGTGGAAAAGCAGTTCTGTACCATGCTCCCTAGGATCCTTTTGGTATGGTTGGTGGAAATTAATATATTCCACATGGCTTGTTGAATATTTTATGCTGGCAATCAGCCATGTGGTGAGAATCAGCTTCAGCAGAAATGGATGACTTAAATCTTGATTCTGTTATCAAAATAAGGAAAACAAATGAACAAATACAAAACCCACAAGACCAAACTCATGCTCAACAGCAGGAAGGCAGTAGGAGTCAGTAGGTGTTTGTCTGCTTAACAGAAGTCACCATACAGTTACAGACTTGTGAAATGTCTGCTAGCTTTTTCTGTTTCACTGTTGTTTGTGCAAGAGTGGGAAGCCCTCCAACAGTAGAAATCTCCCAAATGACAGCAGAGCAATTGGTAAGATGGCAGCTGCTTAGCTCTTTTATAGCCATCTGTGTTTAGAACTAGCTTTTAGGAGATGGGAGTGTCTGCCAAAAACAAGACTGTGGGAAAGTGTTATGTTTGCTCTGGTCTGATGTGTGTTTAAAATGATGGTGGTCATTTAGAAGCATGGTACCTCTATGGTATCAGGTACATTGCCAGTCACTATCCCTCATTTTCTTTTGGCTGTGTTTATACCTTCTTTATTAAAGGAAAGTGAATGTTTCTTGTATGGTAGAGACAGAGGCAAAAAGGGTTGTAGGAGGGAGCTGAGAAGAATTGTTTTGTTTGATAGGATTCTCACTGTCATCTTTTAACATGAGTCTAGCTTTTGTGCAGAGACTTACAGGGCCAGTTAATAACTTGCTGGTGGATATTTGCCCAATAGCTGTATATAAGTTTAAGTCTGCTTTCCCACTGGAATGCCTAAGTTCATGGGCTTTTCACGGCTTGAACCTGTTTCTACTGTAGTTCTGTTTCAGAAATGCACCTTTTCCTGCTCTGAGAGCTTCTCTGTTTTGACAGTGAGAATAAATGAAGTCTGCTTGTCATCCTGATTTGTATGTCGATAATGAAATAAATGTTCCTGTTAGGCTTTCAGCTGGGAGGATAATCTGATAAAAAGGTGTTAGTATCATCTCAGACATCTCAAATTACATGCCTGCTCAGCCTGTTAAAAGCATTAATTAAAAATAGATTTCCAGGAAATTGAAGAGTAAGGTGCCTTGCAGTAAGTAATATCAAAAAGAAAGAATATTCTACATGAGAAGATTTCAGAAAGTACATAAATGTATATAAAAAGTTTGATAATATTAATAATCTTATTGTAGTTGAAGCTTTAGATATAATTCTGAAGTTGTAAACATCTCTTTAAAATTAGAGAAGTATTTATGTATTTTGTGTACTAGTGGAAACTCATTTTGTATTACAGATTCCATGCTTTTGCTGAGAAGAATGACTGTAGAGATGCTACTGGACCTGCACTAAAATATGAAGAGGATGGAAAAAGTTTAAATGCCCTGAACTCCAGAAAAGTGAAAGGGCGAATGCCACTAGGTGGACAATATAAACCCCATGATTATACTGATATTATCAGCGAGATGTCAGAATAGAAATGTAGTATAGGAACTTGATGAGTATAAAATCAAAAGAAACCTCACAAGCAGGTGTGGGTGGGGTGAGGACAGAACTGGTCTGGAAATGGAAACTCTCTGGGTGGGAAGGTCAGGGCAAGGAAAAGAGAAAAATGAAGAGAGTAGAGGATGTGCTTGTGAAAATGAAAGAAAAGTGAAAAAAAGGGAGAAGAAGATAATTTATTTAGGAATATGAAGAATAGTAGTTGGGTGCTTATGCCAGTGACCTTGTGGAAATGTATGGAGAAATGGTAGAAAGAAGAGGAGCAGTGTGGCAGACCATACAATACAACAGTACCATCAATATAGGCCAAATTCATAGGTAATATAAGGGTATTAAATCAGCAGGAGGTTTACTTACTTCTCCCAAGTATTTGTCACAAAGACAGGCAAAAAGCACAGTAAAGTGACTGTAGAGAAGGCAGTGCAAGGTAGTGGTGGGAGGATTGATAGAAAAAATACCAGGAGGAAACAACCAAAATAAACAGTTTCACTGGTGGGTGGAGCTGGGCAGAAAGCTCAGTGTATTTCTCATTAGTCACAGTGCTACTTCCTCTGGGTAAATGTTCGGTGGGATTGGACTGTGGTTTCAGCCCGGGTGGGAGGAGAGGGGCTTGTGATGTGAAGTGAGGCTTTGTGTGTCAAATCTGATGTCTTTCTCAACAGGAGAGTAAAAAAAAATTCTTGTAGACATCAGGAATCATAAGATGTGTTTAGTCTAATGGTTTAATACACCTACCCCCCATCTTCCCCTTTGTGTTGGGGGCATTAATGTTGCTCCAAAGGTAGAACAGTGTTATCCTCTTCTCACTGTTAGGGAATGTATGGCATAAGGTGGATTTGGTGTCTCACATAAGGCTGTTTGTCAGTCTTGGACGGACTGGCCCATATTTGGGTTGTAATGAAGTTTCTTGCATACTAATCTATACTTCACTAGGACCATGATTATAACAGTACAAGAGAAAGAACGATTGTGGGGGGCCAGAAATAAAGGAGTGAGGTATCGCCTGCTCTTTTGAGTTGTGAAGGGACACATAAGCCTCACCCATGCAGAGTTTAGAAACCCACAGCCAAAGTCTGCTTCAAGACATTATCATTTCATACTAATGCAGAGCTGTATAATGATTGCCTTGAGTCTGGTGCAAGTGCTCTCTTACTGTACCACATTTGGGGCTGTGCATGGGGGGAGCTGGGTCCCTCTTCCCCTGGGGCAGTCAGACTGTTTCAATAGATGAGCCTAGAGCTCCTATATGACTGAAATTACTTCCTCACCACTGTTTATAAAGCTGAAAGCTGAATAGCTTTAATCACTCAAAAGGGCAGTAATCCCCTTGAAGTGCATTGTCTGTTGTGTCTTATTGCTATTATGGAGTAGAATTTACACATTAAAAAGGAACACAATCAGCTTTCTGCATTTACTGGGTATTACAAGCACAGTCATGACATCACTGGCAGCCAATTGGACTGTTTCAGTCATATGCAGAATCTAAAGTCCTTTCAGAAAAGAAAACACATTGAAGACATTATTCTGGTCTGTGTCTGATTTCTCTTGTTTCAGAGACTCCTTCAAGGGTGTAATAATAAGGCAATAAAAATAAAAGTGTTGATTACTCACTGATGGGCTCTTAAACTGGTTCTTGGATGTGTGGCATAAACTACACAAGGAAATAAATAGAGAATGAACCAGAGATTTAATCTTCCAAATGTGGTGTTTCTAAAAACTAAAGGGAGGCACAGGAATATTTTGATTATGTTCCTTTTTGCACCACAAATGCAACAGCTGGAAACTGAAACTCATAACCATGTTATATGGTCTGAAAAAGCTGTTTCAAGGACATCTGATAGTTTCTGGGTATTCACTGAATATCAGCATTTTGCAAATACTGGGTATCTTCATTTTCACTCCTTTTCATTTGCTTAATCAAAACAAGTCAGAAGTGAACTATTTAAAATTTTAGATAAGTGCTCAATTCTCCCCTATTTTGCATCTTGAGCAGACATTTAGAAAGCAAGTGTGAGAAACTGGCAATTTTGAATTTTTTTACACTCATTTTGGTGGATGCTTGAGATCAAAACAGGTGTAACTCATTAAATAATTGAGAAATCGCTTAAGGTCCTTGTGCTGGCAGCCTCAGATTTACTTATGGTAGAGAATTGCTTTTACATAAAGCCTAATTTCACCAATGTGATAATATCTCCTCATCCAGCATTAATTTTCCTGTTATCACTTCTGCCTACATTCTTTGTGAAGTTTATTCATCTGCAAAAAACTGTAGAATTAAGCAATCTTGTTATGTAGATAAAATTATAAGTGGAAAGGAGGTGACATTTAAGTTGAAACTTGAAGACATAGAGGGAAAGGAATGGTGGAAGCTGTGGAGAAAAGATGTCTTTCTGAAAAAAGACACATTTGTGTCATCTGCTTGGAGTAACAGAGTGATAAGTGATACACAGGGCTTGAAAAGCAATGGTGCTTTGAACTAGATCCTGAAATGAATAGAGGGTCCTCAGTGGCTGACATAGAAACAGTAAATTTCTGTGTAGTGGTTTCTGTGTGGTGGAATAGATGAGCTGGCATGTGTAGAGAAAATGCAAATGGACTGAAATCAGGATTTTACTGATGTGAGAAATCCAAACAGGGAAGTATCTGACCTCCTTGTGAGTAGTATAAGGCTCTGTTCTTAAGTGTGCTTGATTTTTCACATTTACCTGGTTGCCACAGGGAAAATTTCAGGTTGTTGTGTGTAAAAAAGGGAAGGGTAAGAGTGTTGTTCCCCTGTATGACATTGAAGTCAATGAACTCTGCACTGTTTATGTTCACTGACATGGGAAAGATCAAACCCTCCCTTCCGAGAGCCAGGATAATGACTGAAGAGTAGCTACTTTGCCTGGAAGCTGTAGCAAAGATCATTGCCTCTGTTTTTGTCTTGCATGTGCTTTGTCTAGTCTCAGCAGCCTAACCTTGGCCTGGGAAATATCTTTGCTAATGTGTAGAGTGATGCAGATAGCTGTTCTGTGATACCACTTGGGATACAAAGTTCATTTGCTTTGTCCATTTGCCCAGTGGGAAAGGGGCAGGATTGGGCTGCAGTGCTGTTTGACCTGGCAGGTATGCAGGTAAAAGCTGGAGACTACCCTCTTATGCTTCTTTGTGCCTTCATTCATCCCCCTCTAATGGGAGATTTTAAATATCAATGCTTAAGGGGATATTGCTGTGTTCTGCTGCCACGTGGAGGCTGAGAAAGGGACTGGCAGTGCAGAAAATCAATTTCCCCATCTTCCCTTGCCAGCAAATTCATTTTCAAATATATCTTATTCCATTATATTTGGATTTACTTGCTTCCATGGTCTAAGCCAGATAATCAGACCAGTAAGAAATGCTTCTGTTTTCCATGATTTGCTTCCTGTTTCAAAGATATTGTAGGTATTTTGTAGGCTTTTTTTTTTTTTAATATAGGCTTTTTTCATTAGCAATATGGAAATCAAATAGATTACAGTGACTTGTCAAACCGGGTGAGTTTGTTTATGGGGAGGTACATGGGGAAAACCAGATTCTTTTGAGATTGTCTGCCAGTTAAATAACCGGGAAATGGAAATGAGGGCAGTTATGAGCTTCCGTGTACATGTGCAAGTGTGTTTGTGTTTTTGCTTAGATCTTCCATCTTGCTTCTCAGTTCCCTGGCATCAGCAAAATGCTTCTGCCCCTTGCCACAGGCTGTCCCCACACCCTTCCTCACCCTCTTCCTCTTTTCCAGGGCCTCCCTTCTCCAGAGCAGAAATGCCTTTACCTGCAGCAGGGCACTCCTGGAATACCACCCAGGGTGTGGTGCTCTACAGGGTCAGGGTGGCTGTGGGAAGAGCCGAGAGAAGCTGACTGTGACTGGTGCAGGCCGGACATGTGCATCAGGGTGTGCAGGCTGGTTCCCTTGTGTGTGACTGGTGGCCACCCTCCTGCCACTCCACTGAGATGGGTTTTGAATCAGAACCAGAGGGTCCCCAGAGGTCTGGCTGTTACACTGCCACCCAGAGCAGCTGGCAAAGTGCTTCATGACAGAGAGAGCCAGGAGGGCCCTTTCTCTCTCTGGATAAAGTAATATTTTAAGACAAGAGTATTCCTAGGACATGGGTGACTGAAGACACAGAGACAGTGGGCTTGGAGTGGTTGTGAACTGCACCCTCCAGAGGGGTGACTTTCTTCAGTTGGTGGACCTCAAAAAATGGCACATCTGAGGTGTGAGCAGAGGGAATTTAAACCAAAGTGAGGTTCATGCTTTCTTAGTCATTTACCAGTGATGTGCTCTGAGGGATGAGCCACAGTCGAGAGCCACATCTGGAAGATACTATGTCTTGCATATGTATGTAGGTTTTGATTTTGGGGATTCAGTTTTGAAAGACACAGGGGTTTTTTTCCACTCCTCCTCAACTATGGGGGGAAAGAGGCCAAGGCTTCCTGTACAGAGAGAGAAAGCTGCTGTGGATATCACTGCTTGCAAGCTTCTCTCCCAGCTGAATCCAGGAAAAAATGTTGTCAGAAAAAAGATTTTCTAAGCAACTGGAATTTCAGAATGTGCAGTTCTTGGTGCCTGCATTTGTCCTGTGTAGCAAGTGACATCAAGCATACTTGCTTTGAAAGGGCGTACAGTTTTACTTTGCTGTGCTGCAAGCACAAATAAGAAAAAAATATCGTCTTATGTAATACCAATTCAATGCATCTATCTTAATGGGGACAGTAACAATAATCCTGTAAAACTGATGAGTCCATAGCGTCAATTTAAGGAGAAATGAAGCAACACAATAATATAATTGTTATTATTTTAGAGGTAGTTGAAGTATACTTATTTCTTTCAATATTTTCAAACATTATATTAAATATTCATAAAATTAAATCTGGACGACAGTAATTGACAGCTTGTAGAGGATATCCAGAGTTAGTTGGAGACAGCGCCACTGGAATTGCATTCTTAACAACCTTAAACTTCGAACTATGCTCATGCATGGTGTGAATGAATGTGTCTGCATTTCTGGGGAGATGTTGCTTATAAAAGTTGACTTATTTCCAAAATATTTGAAGAGAATACTTTCCTTAAGTTTAACAGGTAATGATTGCAGACTGGGGTTTTTTCTCCCTTTTATGTTGTGGAATGATCTGCCTTACTGAACCTTTTTGTGATTTAGGAAGTGTTAATCTTTGTCCTAATGGCTGCAACAGATGTTTTGAAATGCAGGAAAGTCCCAGGAGATGGCAGTGTACAATAACACAATTCAAAATATTTCTTGGAAACTGAAAGTTTCACAATCAAAATTGAGTTATTATTTGTATAACTTCCATATTATTATTATTATTGTCATTATCATTATCATCATCATCATCATCATCATCATCATCATTATGATTATGGTTATGGTTATCAAAGAACAAAAATATCAGGTTTGTTTGCTTACTGGTAGCCTACTTTAGTAGACAAGTTTGCATATCTTATCTTTCATACAGTGAACCATCACTGTATATTAGCTGAACCACTGGATGATAAGACACAGTTTGCCTTGTTCAGCATTTTTATGTGCAATTCATTAATAGGTCGTGATCTGCAATAGTTTGTAACCTGTATTGGTGGCTAGGATAGCTGATGACTCATTTTCTTCTATATTTTTACTGTAACACTGCACAGTTTCTCTGTGTTTTCCTATATTGCAGTTTAAACTCTGAGACTAACCGAATTTAACACATTTTTAATAGTGATCATACTGCTTAGGTGTACAGGATGTCTCAATTTTAGTAGTTTCTTTTATGAAATAAATGAATACTTTATTATATTCATCAAGAGAGGTATATCTGTTGAAATTAAGAAAACCTTGTCTCAATTCCAGCTTTGGATTTTTCTAATTTTTTAAAAAATATAGCCTGGTAGTAAAAAATTTTTTATAGCATTTTTTTATGACTGTTGAGAATTGTTGGGATGAAAACAAATTTATCTTTAGCAAAATTTCATCAGATAGTCATCAGGGAAAGAAGATTTAAATAAAATTAATTATGTACTTTAGGAAATGGAAAGAATAAAAAAAGTCTTCTCTTTAAAATCTCAGAACTGGGTTTAATATTTGGAGTCAAGTTTTGCAATGAAGTCCAGGGAGCAACAAGTAAATTTCATTGTGGAGTTTCCTTATTATATTCTGACAGTGTTAAAATGGATTTGCTTCCACTGTTGGAACAATCTGTGGCCAACTTTGGAGGTTAGTTCCAACATACTAAGCACCTCTCATGTCCTGGAGCCAGGTTTGAGCCCTTTTCTGAAGTCTGTCAAAGAACAGCACTTGTCATTGCAATGGGAACTCAAAAAAACATGGTTATATGATTACAGCTGGATATATCAATGACTTTGTGGTGATTGAGGAGTTATAAAAAGCAGGAATTGTACAAAAATGTGAAATTCTGTTTATTATTTCTCTTGCAGTAGCTGGTGTCTGTGAAGATGTCTTTTTGATCTGGAAGGAACTGGAGGAAGCCAGGAGTACAGTGAGACAAGTTCAGAAAATGTTATCAGAATCTGACCAGTCTTCTTCTCAAGACGGTATCATTTCTGTTTCTTTCAAGACAGCTACCATTATATTAATGATCAATATCTTTTTGTGAACAGTTTTGATTGCATATCAGTTTGGGGATGATTTTCTCAAAAATGACTATACACAGGGTATAGCACCTGTATGTCTATATAGCACCTATAATTGTTATCTAAACTTAGGATTGCTTAAAACTTTCCAATACAGATCTCTGTTTACTATGGCTTAAATTTGCTAAACTGCAACAGCTCAGGCTGAAACACACCATTTTTAGTGACTAGTGACTAGTGACTTTTAGTGACCAGTGACTAGGTTTCGAAGTTACCTGGATTTTATGATATGGAAATTATTTGGGGTTTTTTTTTTGTGATCTCTTCCTGTCTGCCTGAACCAGTAAATCTTCAGTTTTTGCTACACGGTGCTAGGGAAATACCTCATCACTCTCCCAGCACAGTCTTCGTGGGATAGCCTCCAGCCTGGTAGCTAGTTAATTCCATGTGAAAGGAAGAAGTAGAGTGGTTGCATTTTTGTCAAAGGTGGTCTGAAAACAATTCAGAATAAGCACTCTGACAACTCCATAGAGGACCACCTACATTTGTTAATTAAACTAATAGTTCCATTATGTTTGGCCTAGAAAATGACTCATTTATTGTGCATATTAATTGGATTCAACCCTGTTGGAGACAGAAGCATAGCTGGTTTCTGAAGTTCTGTTCTAGAAGGCTTTAACAAGGGACAGTGAGAAACTACTCTGTCCTGCAAAGATGGAGATGCTCTGGGCATGCTCTGAGGCAGAATGATTCCACTGACAAGACTTAAATACTAAAAGCTTGGCAATCACTGGAGTCTAGGCAGCTTCAGCATTGGACTGCAATTGAGGGGATGGGTTTTCAGGATCAGAGCCAAAACTGTGAGTGCTTATTTTCTTCATTAGTCCTGGTTTCAAAATACTTACAGTGGTATTTTTTGTGTAAGTTGAGACAAGTTTCAGGTTGAATTAGCATGAGTCATGGGTGATTTTGTGTAGCTCTAGTATTGTTTTTGCAGTTGCTTTTGCTTTGTCTAGATGGAGGCTGGGGCCAGATGGCTTTTTCTGGGTTATCTGCTGAGGAATGCTTTGTACAACCAGTTGGTCAGTAACTTGAACCATGTTGAGATGGGTGACTGGGGTGGTGATGATGAAGATTTGAAGCTGGGAACTCTCTCTGGCTGCACTGGGTTTGAATTTCTGCCCATAACATAATTCTAGTTAAATCTAGAGGTTTTTTCATCTGTGAAGGCATGATACTGTTTGTTATACTGATAAGAGCATCTTCTGAATTAGCAGGACTTCCCATATGAAGTTAAACATCTCTTCTGTAATGCATATGAACAAAGAGACCACAATAAAACTGCAGGGAGAGCCCTATTGTCAATGTTTATGTGTTCCTGACTGCACAGCTTTAATGTTCTTTTAGTGTTTGCCTTGATACATAATCACTTCATAAATAAATTAAAATAAATGAAATTACAGTGTGATATATTTTTTCAGTTCTTCAGCATTATTTGGCTATTGCCCATTGATCCAAATAACTGTTGTCTTTTAGTTTGCATCCATTTCTTCCCAATTTCTTCCCAATTCTGCCTTCCTGATGGGTTTAAAATGCTTTGCAGCAAAATGTCTCTATGAAAAGCAAGTGGAAGAAAGAAAACAAGAGTTTTCTTTTTAAAATTGTGTGAGCACATTTGTGACACTTGTTTTTCTAAGGACTACAAGCAATTATAAAGCAAAGGTTTCCACGTGAACAGGCTCTGATCATGCATCTGCCCTGATTTTGGCTGATCTCTGTGAGTGTAAGGGCAGTAGATGCCTCCTTAGGTTTATTTACAGGCTCAGGATCTCACTACTGTGGTCATTGTAGCTGCATCTAAACTGAGTAGACATTTATACCACCTTGGTCCACCAAAATTAAAGTGTGATAAAATAAATTCACCCTGCTATGAGACCTACTGCCTGGTCATTTGGTTTAGGTGTGGTTTACTGGGATAGGGATGAGTGAGTGTATCCTATTATTTTATCTGTATTATCTGTATACTATACCGGTGTTCAGAGATGTGCAGTGCCCTTAAGATAGTCCTTGGAAAATTTATAAGACAACATGTCATTGTAGTTTGCCTTTTGCTTTAAATAGCCATCTCTAAAAAGATTAATGTTAACCAATGATCATGAATCTATTTTCATTTACATCTTCTGTGGTTTCATTTTTTCAAATGTTTCTCCTTGAAATTAGACATCTTGTTCAGGAATCCTTTCTAGCATTTTGTAATTCAACTACTAAGAAAATTCCTTTTATATGTTGATCTTTTCACTATTTATTTTCTTTGCTCCCTGTCTTCTGGTGGGTTTTTTTCCAGTTACAAAGGAATTTGTTGCAGCAAGTTGTCTTATAAGAAAAAAACCCACAGCCAAAGTAGAGACTATTAAAAATCACTCAGAAGTACCTGTTCACTCCAATGCTGTCAGAGCAAGCAGCACAAGTTTGAAAGTTTTGATTCCAGTATCAGAGGCTATTTTTGAAAATAGCTTATCCAAAATGACCCATGTTATACAGGAGATTTTGTTTGTTTTATTTTCTTTATTAGCAAACAAAACTGATCATCCATTACCAAAACACATAACTGACAAATATCTCACTTCTGAGAAGTGGTTGCAGAAGTATGGCTTGAAAGCTCAGAACCTCACCCTGTACGATGCACTTGCTGATTGCGTTTTTCGCCATGTAGATGGGCTTGTTGACATTAAAACTAAACCAGAGGATGAATGTTCACAAACTGATGCTGTGAGTATTGTTAATTTTCCCTCACATCATGAGAGTTGTTTGTTTTTTTGTTGAAAACTTGAAAACTTAATTGATGGATAAATTGATGATACAGCATATGGCCTTGTTTTGTAGTTTTTGCTAAAATCAGATTATTAACTACTGAGACATAGAATAAGATTTTCTCAAAGAGTTTTTTTAGAATGACTTCTTTAAGGTCTCCTTGCTGGTTCACGTAAAATATAAAAAGAAAAATCAGGACTAGCTTAAGCAATGCTTTGGTTTTCTTTGTATTTCTATGGGGTGGGACAAGGATTGCTTGTCATCTTTAGAGGATGTGTTAGTCTCAGCTTCTGCAGTGTCTTGCAGGTCCTTAAGAAAATGTAGTTTAATTTATCTTGTATTTGCTTTTCTCAAACTTTACCATTGCACTGTTTGGTAAGCTTCTGTTTTTTGCTAGCTGCAAGAATAAAACCAGTTTCTATTGAATCTTGCTAGGAGCAAATTCTGTGATCACCACATCCCCTGTTTATTTCTACTCTCGTTCCTGTGCAACAAGCATGTACCTTTGAAGTTTGTTCTCCAAATATTAAAGGCACTGCAAAATATGTTTTGGAACATGGAATGTGTTTTTCTTTGTTGTAGGAGACAAAGAGGAAGATAATTCATGCAAGGTACTGTGACAAGTTTGTACATACCCTCTGGAAAGATGGATCTGTAGTTCATGTTTATGTTACTACAGAAAAGTATAAGCAGTACAAAGAGAAAATGAAGACAGCTCTCAGACAAGTGGAAGGAAGGTTTGTATTCTGTTACATAAAATCAGTTTGATCACTTTACATGAGCATTGAAAAGTTTGACATTAACTGTCATAATAAGTTGAAGCAGCTGGTAAACTGACAGCAGCAGTACTAATCCAAAAGTCTGTTTTAAATCAGAATCTTGTATGTAGGATTTCTTACTAGCCATATAAGAAACTGGTGAAGATTTTGAACTTTTGTTCTCCTTCTGAAACACAGGTGTGAAAGTCAGTCTGCACATTTTTGAATTTCTGCTAAAAGTGCCAAAAAGTATTGGGACTATATGGTGGCAGACAACTTCACGAATCATCAATAAAACTTTTGTAAACATTTTGTAAACATTGATCCTGTTTATCTAGGATCCCTTGTGACACCAAGGAGCAGAGCTTGGCTTGTGCCCATATAGATAGTGGTTATCCTTTTTGCAATTTTGTGTTGAGGACAAGTTTGAACAGTCTAGATCAGAGTCAGGGCATGAGCTCTTAAGTAATGCACATGATCAGAAGTTGACTGCTCAAACTAGCTGCCTAATTTACATTTCTGCAGCCATATAGACACTTAGATTTTGTATGACATCTACAAAATATTAGGCAGTCTAACCTGTTGTAGAACAGAAAATATAAATGTTACCTTCTGTTTTGTATATTAGGACAACGAGCTGTCTCACTGAAAAAAGCAGAATGTGAATTTTCATTTTATTGGTGAATTTTTCATTTTATCACTCCTTCCGTACCAGAAATATAACAGCCTGATATTTAGCAAGGTCAAACAGAGTTTTGTTATTCCTTCTAGTTTATCTTCTTCTTACTGTATTTAGGATAACATTTACATACTCTCAAAGGAAAATTCGAGATAGGAAGTTTTGGTGAATATATATTTTTGAAATCCAAGTCAAGATTAAGGGCTTGCTGTTTTGAATGTTTCATCTAAACGTTAAGAAGTCTTGGTCATCAAACACTTTGGGCGAAATAACTAATGACAAAATAGCTACCAGTAGCTAATGTAACAGAATCCTTACGTTTCCCTGATATAATTTTTTCTGAAATAGAGATGTGTGGAGATGCATATTTTTCCCAGGGCCATTATGTTCTGTGTGTTAAATGTCTCTGTTTCAGAGTAGATGAGTATTTTATGACTCTCAAGGGAAATCAGATTTGGACTTGCTGCAGCCGTTACTGAGGAAATGTTCTTGTGCAGAGCAGTATGTATGCATGTATTTAACTGGCAGGCACACTCCAGTCCTGTTTAAAATGTAAATCTAAGTCTGTATTTAAGGCTCAAGGTCCACAAAATATTGAAGCATCTGTGTTATATTAAGGCTCTTCGAAGTGCTTAAGTTCCTTGGAGAACAGGTTCTCGAGTGGTTTCCTGAGAAGGGAGGCATAGTAGTATAGGCTTAAATGATTTACTGAGATGAGTCTGGAGAACAGATACAGGGACCATAGCTACAGTTGCTTCCACGTTGGATTTCCCAGCCCAAACTACCTGATAACTGACTTTATAAAGGTGCTGTATTGTCTTTTTTTTTTTTGTCTGTCTCTGGATTTCTATTGAAATAAAAAAAAAATAAAAATGTCTTGTGATGTTATGTAGGGATAGAGGGGACTGATTCATCAAAGGCTTCTGACAGTGACTACTAAGAGGTGCTTAGGGAAAGAGAATAAGAAGTACAGCAGTGACAAAAAAGATCCTGCCTTTCAGATTCTGATACACAGAGCTCCAAAGATGTTACAGAACAGGTTTTGATTTTTTTTTCCTCCCCCAGGATTAAGTGGCTTCGGCAAGGAAGCAGAGGGCTCTTTGGGAATGTGTTTGAAGATGATGTCTATGTTCTTATTGATACATCCCAGTCTATGAACAATAAGTTGCCACTAGTGAAGGAAAAAATATTTCAGCTATTGCAGGTATGACAAAGTGATGACTCTGAAGGCTGAGGAGCATTTTAGAGTAAACTGATCTTTTCTGGATGGTTGTTACTCTACTTTTCGGGTTTTTTAAAGATTTTTTTTAAAACAGCAGCTTTATAAAAATATTTAGATTTTTCTTCATGTGCTCATTTTTAGTTAAGAATTTTTGTTTTTCCCTCATTTATACAACTACTTGAAAAAAGCTAGAGAAAATATTAAAAATTAAAATGGCTTAAGTTCTTTCCCTCAAGCCACCTCCCTTCTTAAAAAAAGAAAGACAAGTGAACAAAAAACAATGACAAAAACCCCAAACCAAAAACAAGCTCTGCAATGAAACACTTTCTGGCATTTTCATTTTTACTTTTAAGCAGTGTCATCCAATTCCTTTGGCTTGTTGTGATTTGTAATGTGTGTTCTAGATTCACTTTCATGCTTCTACAATAGAGGGTAAAATGTTTTGAACTTCCTTGCATCTTACAGTGACTCAGAACTTTGCAAAGCAACTGGCAAAGTGCAGGAGTACCTCAAAAGCTGTGAGTACTGGGAGACACACCTAAGACAGGATTTGTCTTGCCTAGTTTTAGAAGTCTACAATGATGTCACCTAAGCTTACATTAATATTTCAGAGATATGATTAATCTTAAATTTCTTTAGTCATAAGAAAAGTAACTGAAATAAAAAGTCAGTCTGACATTGATAGCAATCATTGGTAGGACTAAATAAAATTAAAACTATCACAGGTTTTTGAGCTAAGTGCTCAAGTTATAGGACATAGTATCTTGTCGTCCTCTAAGCAGGTCAGCATCAGAAATATATTAGATACCATGCCAGAAGGTTTCACACCCAGCTGCACAAAAATTGTGATGAAAGGGAGGCAAAGACTTCAGGCTCTGAAAGTTTGTGCTTGCTTGTATAAATCTTCCCTGACTTGTAACTTCTGTCCAAAAGCAACTTCAACAAATGCTTGATTTTCTCCTGCTGTCCTAGTTTCCCTTGCCAGTGGTCTTTATATGATTCTTTTTCTCCTCCTCTAAATGATATCTTACTTTCTTTCTGATTTCAATTTCCTCTGGTAAGCAGTGATAATCTCTTTCTTACACCACTGATCATATCCAGTTTCATCTCTCTTTCACGCCCTCCTGCACATTTCCTGTTTAAATTGTTTGGGAAATACGAGTATATGGAAACTTATTTTGGGAATTTCAAGCAATCTTACTAGTTGCGAGGAATAATTGTCTGGTTTTGTATGTCTCCCTGTACACCATAACTTTTATTATGTATTATATAGATTTTATTATATTATATATATATTTTAATTGCTCTTACTCAGTATTTCAGGATACAAATATTCTTTCTTTTAATAGTAGGTAAAATTCTGATGCTGTCTCTTGCAGGAACAACTGAGACACAAGAAGAGATTTAACTTTGTGAAATTTAGTGCCCAAGCAGTGGCATGGCAAGACAAACTTGCTGAAGTTAATGAGGAAAATTTGCAAGATGCTTGGCTTTGGATAAAAGGGCTTGAGGTAATATGGCAGTTAATTATGTCAAAGAGTGTTCATTTGAAGCTGTGTATGTTTCTCCACTTTCTGTATGGCTAGGGTGATTTTGCGAGTATTTCACTTGAGCAAGCTGAAAATATAGATGATGGATAAAATTAAGTAGAGCTGAATACAATGTGTCTGTCAGGTATAATGATCCTTTAACAATGGACCTGTTTATAAGATCATATTCATTCAATTTGCAGCCTGCCATGTTTACTAGACACAATGTGAGCATTGGCCAATTTGAATTCCATAGGAACCATGTCATTGCTCAGACCCTCTGTCTAAATTTATCTTTCTTACTGAAGGGCTGCTGCATGGATGGGAGGTGTTGCTGGCAAACTTACAGCTCAGAGGTGGTACAGGAAGCCAAAGCCAGCAAACTGGAGAAGCATTTCTAGTCCCTTTTGATGGATAGGCAGCTACCTTTAGGTGCCATAGAAACATGAGAACAAACACACGCAGACCAAACATCTGTCTTTCTATCCAGTACTCTTTCTCTGACAAAGGCCAACATCTGAGGTTTTTTCCCTGAAACAGAGCAGAACCGCTTGTAGTCAGCTAGTCATCCACCAGATTGTAACTATCAGCATCTTTAGGACCACTTAATCTGTAAAATGTGGACAGCAATGTTATGAACACAGGACTGAAAATCCATCATACAAAGGTATAAATACATCCCACATTACATTTTCTAGCACAAAACCCCATGTTCATGTGATAAAACTCCTCAGCATTATGACAACTCTTCCTCAGACTTAATATGAAATTCCTGGGGATGAGGGAACTGGGGAAGCTACATAATATGTCTGAGACTACAAAGCAAGATCAGTAACTTGGTATTCTCAGAAAATGCTAACAGACCAACACACACAGAAAAGGAGGCATTAATGTGGCCTCCCTGAGTAGCTGAACACATGTAACTGAGCCTATTTAGCCTTATTTTGCTGCCCTTCTTGAGGCTTGAAAACTTGGTTCTGTTTAAGTCATGTATGTTCCTCAGCATCATGGAAGTTCAGTAATACTTTGAACTACCATATTTTGATACCATCTTTTATATGCATTAGTGAATGGCCTTTTCCATCATTATTCATAAAAGTGTGGATTTTTAATTATAAATTTCATTGTAAGTTCAGATCTAGATATCTGAAGTTGAATAGGAAATGGCACAAGAACAGTCTACTTTCTTTCGGGGATGGCATCTGCTGCTGACCTTTTAGCCTCTTTTTAGCATTGCAGGCATAAGTCTGAGATCAAAAAGCTGGCTTTACAGTGAAGCTGAAATGAACAGGGTTGCTCTGGAATATTAATCAGAGTAGATCCTTTGATCCCATTTTATGCTCTTTGGTCCCAGGATTATGAATAGGAAGCTGAGATATGAACAGTAACTAATTGCTCCTTAAAAGTCCTTTAGATGTGATAGCATTTAACATTTTAGTGGTAGTAATGTCATATAGTTGAAATATGTCATCATTGTTTAAACACTGATAAAACTGGTGCTCATTTGTAACAGTAGCAATTGAGAAACCTAAAATGAACAGCTTTTACCATAAGGTACATGGTTATTCTCTACATATCATCAGCATCCACCCTATGTTCCCATGATATGAAGTGAGAGAAACTGCTTTGTTTCAAATCAGTTCAAAACTATTACTGAAAAGAGCCAGGATGGCCAATTTACACATGATAATGAGTGATGTGTCTAAAACTTTATAATTAATAAAACATCAGGAGTATTAGATAAATTTAACAGCTTAAGCTGGTTGTTTCTTATGAGTCGGTACTGGTAAGGATTGCTTGTGAGTTAGAAGAGAAGATAGATGATTAAGTAGATGAGCTATCACATTGCCTGGCCCATACACTCTTATATAGCAATATAGAGTAAATCTCAGAATGTACCTTCTATTTTCCATTTCACCTGATTTCCTTTGCTCTTTTTAATAGAACTGGTTGCTGGTGGGAACGACTGGAAGAAGTTTTAACACAGTTATAGAACTGAGGAAATAATGCTATCTCTTAGCATGTTTTCGCATGTATGAGTCAATGTTAGATATTTACATTTATCTTCTGTAATGCATTATATATGTGGATCCTGAATCTCTTCTTGCACCACTACAGTCCTCATTGCCCTCCAAAGCGGTACTCGGGTGTTATACAAGCACAAAACAGACTCTTGTCTTTTTAGAGGTTTTGCTTTGGTTCCATCAAAAGACTAAGACTTGATGAAATAGTTTTTCATATTGGTTAAACCTTACATGTACCTTTAGTTTGGAAGGTTTTGTACACAATGCTTGAAAGGTAGACATTTGAAGATATAAAATGTAGGGTTTTGGTTCCTAAGCCATGAAATGCATTTCAGTGAGTTTAGTGTAAAAAGAAGAAAGCTCGATCATGATCACTAAGTATGTGACTGATGCAGGAAAAGTGCTAGTATTACTCTAATGGAAAATGGAAAATTTTAGCGTGCACGGCACATGAGCTGGGCATGTTTTGTTGCTATAGCTAGCTATCTTTGTGCTAAAATAGAAATGATATTTACATTAATGTGCCAAGGGGATAGATGGGAGAGAATCTGGAAAAATATGTTTGGAAAACTGAGAACTCTTTTACCAGTTTTTGAGAAATAAACTTGTGCAACTCCTCTGTGCAACTTTTGAACTGTTTGGTTAAGTAAAATATGTGTTTCAAGGGAGTGTGATGAGTTGGTGAGCAGGAGCGTCAGTGGGAAAAATGAAGAGAATGCATCTTCTGTCTTACATCTTCTTGTCTGTTTATAGTCTTTTAGTGATTGCCTTTGCTTGTGCAGCTCGGATTGCTGCTGCCAGCATTTTGCTTATGTGTGTTTGCATAAGCACTGAATACCAATCTGGTATCAATTTATGTTACTTTGACACTTGCTTAGCTTTTGTTAGCTACATGACATAAATGTTTTCACCATTTTATTAGTCATTTTTGTTCTGTATTATCCCTTGAATCAGTACACTGTCATTATGAATTTAAGAACAGAGGCAAATAACTCTTAGTATTTATAGCTGTTTCCTTGTCTTCTTCTCTTTGGTTTCTTAGGTTGGAAGTTCCACAAATACACTCAAAGCTCTCCAGATTGCTCTTGCTGATACTGATACTCAGGCTATTTATCTCTTGACTGATGGGAGACCTGATCAGGTATTTCAAAATGAGAAAACAGAAAATGCAGAAAAGACGTGTCAGCAGTTGGAATTATGAAATGAATGTCATGCCTGCAGTGCTGAGTCTTGTGGAATCTCTTGGATATTTACTGGCATTGTTTCACAGTTTTTCTAGCTAAGAGCATAAAGTAATATTTTACCAAAGATGGCTTCATGTACGCTTACTCATTATTTACAATTTGGCTTAATGTACACTTATTCATTATTGTTCTTATTTTTAATATTTTTATTAAGTTCAAAATTAGTGAATAAGTAACTTCTTTTTACCCTTTTTAATAATGTCTTTTATGAATTATGTTATACCTTTTTAACAGTAAAAAAAGGAAATGGCCAATATTGCTTTTAACTATTAAAGTGCAACTAACACAACAATTATATTGCAGACATTGCTTAATTTGTCGAGATTTTTGAGTATTTTGAACAACTGAAGTGTTGTCAGAATTTAGAGAACTGAGTCAATTTTTTTCTACCAGATCCATAAGCATTTTTGGTGATGGTAGATCTATTTTTTCACCTAATTTTTATTTCTTTATGGGATGAGGAAACTAACTTTCCTATTTTCTCAGCCTCTACTTTGTTTCCTGGTGTTGAATCAACTTTTCTTTGAACTAATTTAGTTTCTTAAAAATATCTACACTCGTATACTTCCAAAAATATTTATATATATATCCAGTGATACTAAACACTAATGTAGTAGTTTAATTTCCTATACATTAGCAATTTCTTTTAAAACTTCAGAAACAAAGAGTACTGATTATATTACGATTTATGTCATGTGCCTTAATGTATTTATCAGTCTTTTAAAATCAGTTTTAAATTAGCTTCTTTAGTTAATTTCTGATTGAAATATCAGTCCGTATAGAGTGGATGCTTTTAACTAAACTATATCCATCTCTAAGCAACAGAACAACTGATTAAATTCTTAAAAATTCTCCATGTTTTGATAAATGTTTCTAGATGCCACATTTTTAACATAAGTGTTTTTTTGATTTTCAGCCCCCCCAGGTAATTTTGTCTGAAGTCCGACTTCACTGTAAAATTCCCATCCATACTATATCCTTCAACTGTGATGATATAGAAGCCAACAAATTCTTGTATGAACTATCTACTAGAACAGAGGGACGGTTTCATTATTACAACATTTATTTGAGTGATCCTGGTACTACAGAGTTTATTGTTGTGAGTATATGGCAATAAATATATTTGCTGCTTCATGATACTTTGAAGAACCACATGACTTGCATTATTGTGATTTCATATTACAATAGATTACTAAAAAGAGAGAGGGTTAATCCTAATCAGATTTAATGTGATATGAAAGCAATAATATATTTTTTTTTGCTTGCAGAATTTTTCTAGACCACAACAAAAAAGGCCAAATATAATGTGAAGTACATTTGTAGTGCAACTGTTGCAAATACATTCTCCCTCCCCTGACACCCCCCACCTGCTAACTAAAACCTAAACTGATATGGACCAAATCATCTCTGGAAGAAACACATGATCTCTGCTGTTTCAGAAATAAGTAACTGTTTAAAATGAAAATATGGTTTGCATCCTGTTAATAAATAAGAGAATGCAAAGCTGAATTTGAATGACAATGATTCTATGGATTTTGTTTCAAGTTTGTTCTACTGTAGCTGCTGGGGAGAGATCTATAAGGAGTGAAATGACTGCAACAGCAGTCATCTATTAAGTGTGACTAAGCAGCTCAACAACCCCCAACATGAAATTTCTGAATAGACTGGCAGAAAAAGACATTTTAAACATATTCTTGCTTTTAATTAAAGTTAACACTCAGTGAGTTGATTGCATAGATTTCAGAAATGGTGGAAGTGGAACCATGAGAACAAGCAGGAACAAGACAGTACTGGGAAATCTGAACTTTGCAGACAAGAATTAGAAAGAAGATGTGAAAATAATCCAGCTCTTGAAAAATATCAGTGTACTGGGCAATTTCAGTTATTCTGCTGGTGTGGACTGTGTGACACTGCTCATGTTGGAAAAATGAGGCCAGAATCTGTGTTGCACATCTCCAGATTTGGAGATGGGAGCCTGTGGCCCTGTGGGAGCTGTAAAGGGATCATCACTGGAATTTCCTTCCCGTTCCCTCCTCTGCTCAAATGATTCCTAGTCAGTTCCACTGTTCACTTGATGTTTTTTGCTTCCCTGGGCCAGTATGTGATACAGCTGAGATCTGTAGAATGACAGTCTACCCCTTGTAATATACATATCTTGTATTGTATTTTATTTATTTGCTTGCTTATTTTCTTGCTGGATTGAAATTAGTGGAGCTAGTGACCTCATTACCTTATTCAGAAATACAGTTCCAGGGGTATGCTTGCCATTTTCCTAGAAAGGAAGAATAATTTGAAGGGCTATAATGCCAAGCACAAGAGCCTACCTGAAAAAGCATACAAAATTTGGAAGCTGTCCTGAGTCATTATCCAGAATTATTATCAGAACCTACATCGTTTCAATTCAGAAAAGAAACATATTTTAGAGTTATTGTACTACATAATTTGATTTTCTTTTTGTTAGAATGAAGACATACGTCTTTTGAAAAGAGAAATTGATCAAGGAGAGAAAGATCTAGAGAAAGTGAAGACCTTTCATGAGAAAAGTCTGATGATGAATTCTTATAATGAAGAAAATTATCCAGAGAATAAGTATGTCCTCATTCTGTTATTATGTTAATAATCGGTGGGAACTATCTGTTTCATTTCTCCTTTTTCATTGTCTTGCATTTTTAACCTCTGACATTCTCTTTTTAAAAGAAGGGTTGTTGCTTTCTTACTTGGGGATTTTTTTGACAGCCAAGGTAATGGAAAAGAAAACTCTGGAAAAATTTACTAATACTGTGATGCCTGAAACAAAATGATCTCAAATATACCAATAGTCTCAACATATTATGAATATTTAAAGCAAAGATGGGAAATTACTTTTTGTCTCCAACATGTGGTAAAGTTGGTCCTTCTGACCTAGAGAATTAGTGAAAAAGTCTTGTCATCTAAGTAGAGCTGGCTTGATACTTCATGACTAAATGGCGACTCATTGGGATTTGCTGATTGAAACATAAATTATATACAAATGCATTTGTGTATTTATTTGTGCAGTGATAGTAAAAAACATTAGAAATTGCATTAAGATAAATCAGATTTTTAAAGACAGAAATCTGACAATATAAAAGAGTAAAATAAAGGTATGAAAATAAAGTAAAAATCATTTAAAGTGGACAGTGATGTGTTTTGATTTCATGTGTGAAAGGGCAGGTAGGATGTCCAGTATGGAAATATTTTTAAGTATTTATTTCAAAATTTGTATATTTTATTTTTTATTAATGCTGGGACATAGATATATATGTCTGTATATATACATATATATATGTGTGTGCATATATATGTATGTGGCAGACATTTTCATTGCTGATGGTAGTTACTTAGCCCTGGGATTCAAAGTAGCTATTACAGAACATTTAATAAAAATATATGAGAGTGTTACCTTAAAAGTAATGAACATCTTTTAAATAAACTAAGAAATTACATTTAAATAATTAAAAACCTAAGAATATTTTAACCACCTTTGAACCCTCCTTTGAAATGCATGTCAGTATAACAGAGAAAATATTTTGCACTATTCGAAATATTTGAAATCAGTGTTTAAAACTTCAGCTTAGTGTTTTTCAAACTGGTGTTATATATTTGAATTCATTTCTTTTTGTCACTTACAAGCAGTAATCACAGACTCACACTGTGTCCCTGTATGTAAACACATTGAAGAGCTGAGTACTTCTCTTAGCAGTAGGCTGTGCAGCGCTCCAGAGAAACCATCAGTGCCATCACATGAGCAAACCTGGCAAAGCACTGCTGACAGTCCAGCCCGAAGAAAGAAACCATTATATGCAGGTAAGACTCAAAGGAGCTGTAGCTGTTAGCAGAATTCATTCACTAACTTGAAAAGATTCTGTTGCAAATAGCAAAAATCATCCCTCGTTTTGGAAACAAATTAAGTGTTTGCTGGCTTAAGTAATCATCATTTTGAAAATCTTAACTTCTCTTCATCTTTACTTTTCAGCCATCCTACTCATTTGGCCCAAACAGACAAATGTCTGCTCATTTGTGCTTTGTCGCAGGCCCTGCCATGAAAAAGTAGCTATTTTAGCAGAATGTTTTGAAAGCTCTGTACCCAGTTTTTTAACAGCATATACTAAACCCTAATCTCTTTTTATTCTAAGTACATAATTGGCAAGAATGAAGAGCTGATCTATATTTCACCAATTTCAGCATTACTTACACTAATGTTTCCCCTTACTACACCCATAATACTACATTTCTCCTACATGTTAACACTACATGTTCTTTGTATGCAGTCTGAAGCCAAATTTACCCAGCTGAAGTAAAATAAACCCTCATCCTTGCAGAAAGCACAAAGTACAACCTAGTGTTGAAGTAGTTTTGTGTTTGAGCTCTTGTGTAGGCAGTCCCTTAAGAACCGAATGCTAAGAGGAACTCAGAAATCCCCGGTATTTGAGCAGTAAATGAGCTCTTCCTTTCTCTCCCTTTCAACGACTACAGATCAAACAAAGACGAGTCTGCTTCGAATCCTGAGCCATGTGAAATCTAGGGAAGAAAGCCCAGAGGAAGGAATGTCTCCAAAGGAAAAGAGCTTTTCTGTCAAGAAGGGTGTGAAATGTACAACAATTTTCAAAGGCAAGTTGACAGATCAAGAAGCTCCGACTGGGGCAGACAACAACATTTTTCCTGTTACATTTGTAACGAATGGTGCCTCCTTTGAGGCGAAACTGGAGATCTGCACTACAAAGGACTGAAACTCAACAGAAATGCAGAGTTGGACATGAAGTTGGGGATTGTGTCAGTGCCCTTACAGCTATGGCCAGACTCCTGCCAGTTCCCAAACTAGCAGTTTACCACTGGGTTTTCAATGGGGCTTAGAAATACATCCAGATAGTATTAAATTCTTTTAGTAATTAGTCCAACTCTGAACTTTATGATACATCCTCTAAGTAATTTTAAAACCTTACCTATGACACTTCAAGATGATTGACTTTTTTACATTTCAGCATCTTATGTTTAGTTTTTATATATCTTTTATACAGATTTTCATAGTGGCGTACCTTGAATTAGCTACTCCTGGCCATCTCATTAGTGGTAGTACTTGCTATCACATCCTGACTTGGGAAATAAGCTGGTTAATCTGGTTTTGGTCAAAAATAAATAAACTGAAATGAATTTCAGTTTAAAAAAATTAATTGCCTACCTATTTTATAAATTTCCTAGCTGGTTAATTAGGGCTCATGAGGCGTATGGTAACACTGTTACTATTCAAGCACCAAGAAAGCGAGGAAAACTAATTCTCACTGATTAATTTAGCAACTGAAATGTTGTATAGTTTTTGTGTGTGATGCTGCTTGTAGGCTCAAATTTAAAAAATGGTGTTATCATATGGCAACTTATTCATGCATAATTTTGTGTGCACAAAACCTCTGAGATAACAAAATGCAAATGTTTTCTCTTAGATCTGAAAATGCAGAATGTGAAAAGGGCATCTGAAAGGTATGTGTGTGCATGTATAAATACATAACAAAACTCAATAGTTTATTTTTTTTCTTCAGTCATTTCAAGCCTTTCAAATGTATTTCTACCTTGTGCTACCTCTCACAGTCTCTGTTTTCCAGCTTTCTAGATATCTCTTCAGCTATTTGGTTGAAGACCCATGGCTTGGCTGCTAAGCGACTCACCATCATGGATGCCTTAGCTCCTACAACTGTCCCTCACAGTACAAAATACATCCCAGTTCTGGACAAGCATGTAGTTTCTAAAGTGTTTGATAAGGTAAAACTCCTATGCTGTTTGAAATCTAGTACAAAACTTGATAGTGTTTTCAAAAGGATTTTTAAAGTTAATTTCTATGAATGTCATAATAGCATTCTCTGGTATTGTAGATTGTTCATGTGCACTAAATGTATAATGAATATCTGAATGTTCATTCATGCATCAGTAAGAAGATAAAACTGATAGTTAATAGTAGTGTTTCTTTCATACTTTACCCTTAAGTTCTTTCACAGTTACCAGCTGATGGCAGTGTGCAGCCATTGGGTGTTTGGCAATTTCTTGAGCACTGCAGCCTCCACTGATACTTATTAATTCACTGGAGGACGTATTTTATTCCATAAAGTCATCTAGAAAAGGGTGCTGGTGCACAGTTCTTGGATTTGTGCTTTCTCAGCTTTTACATGTGACTGCTAAGACCTTTTGAAAAGTATTGTAATTCAGTAATTAAAATTAAATTTTGATAGGTGTAAGTAAGGCAGCTGTAAGACTATGCAAAATTTATTGGGAATTGTGTATCATAAAGTTCTAATGCCATTCCACTTTAAGGAAATCCATTTCATGGCAAGTTGCTTGTGTGATGCATCCTACAAAAGTCCTATGAATATGCTGCAGCTCATTTCAATTAATAATAAGTGTTTCTTTAAACAATACTCAAAGGAAAAGCTAAACAACTTTTTTTAAAACAATGAAGATAGAACAGGGGATTTGTAATAGGATGTGGTGCAAAACTAAGTAAAAGATTTATAGCAAATGTACATAACTTTACATTTTAAAGTATTCATGCTTGTTTTTTAAATTTAGGAATGGGAATTTTTGCTAAAGCATGCAGACTATAGAAGAAAAACCAGTTCCTCTCTTTGGTAAAACCAGTTCCTCTATTTTGGTAAAACCAAGTCAAAACCAAGATCTGTAAGGATTTTTTTTAAGTGTGATTTTTTAAAAATAGAATTAAAAGATGTCTTTTTATATGAAAATATTTTAAAAGGCACATTTTGACATTTCAGATGTAAAATAGCCATTTTTCAAAAAAATTCAGACATCCAGTGATTACAAAATTGTGCAAAACAATCTGCTGTAAATGTCAAACAAAAGACATTGTGAATTTCACAAAACTCTTATATCTCATTTGTGAGCAGTCACTTCTTTTCCCATCTTCTTCTGAATATATTTAAGAGGACCTTTTTCTTCCATCTTTCTCAACAGCCCTTTGAGTCTTGTACAGACAACACTTGCAAAAAACAAAGCAGTCTGTAAAGCAGACTGTGTCTTTGAAAATAGTCTAAACTATGATTCAGCAGTACTGTGTGCAAGTAGTTTTTAATGGCAATTTATGGGAACTCCTGGTAGTCTAGTTCAGGACTGAATTAAGTTCAGTGTTATTTAAATGAACAGGTGCTGTACAGAATCCAAACAGTGATCCATGGACTTTCTTTAGATTTAGGGATGTAAAGGCAAAATAATAATTTTTGTAATTTCTTCATGCCTGCTAATCTCCATTAGTTGTGTTCAGACAATCAGTTTCTCAGGCATTGGAGAATTACTGTTTTATGTGTAGAGGAATGGATTTTTCTGGATCTGAATCTGAGTATAGAAAAGAAAAAGAAGGTTGAAGGTTGCACACAAGGTGAAAATTGCAGAATTTCTGAGATACAGAACCCACTTTACCTCAAGCTTCACGCCAGCATATCAAGAAAATAGGGTGAGACTAGACAGTGAACTTGAATAGGAGACTTTAAGGATCTTGATTATTCCAGTACTTCAGAAGATTTCATTGAAGATAATAAATGTACAGATAATTTTTGCATACTTCCTTTTGACATCTTAGTGTTCTTGGTGTGGAATGCAGATATCCTTGCTTGCTTTTCAGGGGATAGTGTAATTTTTATTTTTGGCCTTTACCAGCAATGATGATGGAATAACTGTGGACAGTTTTCTTACCTTGGAGGTGCAGCAAGAAAAAGGTTTCCATGACAACTGTTCATTAACAAAAGGCTGACCTGTTGTTTTCAATTCTGTGTGATCTGTCAGTTTCACCTGAGTTATTTTATTAAATTTTCACCTGAGGTTAATCTATTAAACTACCCATCCAGATTCATATTCAGAAAAAAAATAATGGCTTAGGAACTTGTCTAAAATATGCTATGGTATTTCTGGGGGAAACCTTCCCTGTATAATCATGTGAGTGTATGTTGCAGGTTGTGGCATCTAAGTAAAGATTTGCAAGTCATGGAGTTTTGACTCAGTGCTTTCCTCAAAAGAATCCAATTCAGCCAACAAAAACATCTTTCTTTGGTCTAAAATAAGAAAAATTTTATAGGGTTATTGTGCTTTGGTTTTGTCTTTAAGATTTTGAAATTTGGAGTTTGAAATAAAAGCCGTTTTGAAACAGGTGAATTCTTTTAATGTGAAAGTTAAAGTATTTAATTCAGAAAATGACAAAACCTTTTGGCAATGAAAAAATTTCTCTGTGATTTCTATCAGCTGAATCTGTCAAATTTCACTTGACTTCATGAGCAGTTTTCATTGTTCTCAAAGTATGCCTAGTATTTTGAGTTTAGTATTTGCTAAGAACACATTCCATTCTGGTTTTTGTCTTCAAAAGTATAATAATGTGTTTATGCTTGTCTGCCCGTTCCATTCTATTCAAAGTATTTTATAAACTGTATTAAATATTCATGTCACAAATTATGCTGATTGTACTTGAAATTACTCTCGGAATTTGTAAGGCAATGTAGACGCGGACTCCTACATGGCGAGATCCTGCTGAACTTCTGTTACCTTGGTTTGAGTAACATCATAGACAACTATCATGGCATTACAGAACTTGAAGAGGGGTCATCACTTCCCTGCCTTTCAGGTTTCCAACTTCACCTGCAAATGACAAGTATCCAGATATGACTGCTCAGAATTATGGGCAAAGATTTACCTCATCTGTTTCCGGCAAGATATTTCCATTGACATGTTCCCATTGTCTTTAGCTTCTAAGTGATATTAAGACTAATTTAAGATTAGGAGTTTTGATGTGGTCTGGCACTGATGTGACACAGATTTATTAATTGGAAAGATGATGTCCTTGGAAAGAGAGGGTGATATAAAGTCACACCACTGCTCCTTAAAAATGGTTTATACTGTTGCAATTTGGAATCCAGCTATGCTGAGATGATTCAAGCACAAAAAAAGCATCACTGAAAAATGTTCTCAATTAAATAATTCTCTTTATTGCTCTATTTTATGATTGTCTTATTCCCCCAACAGGGGTTTCAGTTTAGTGTAAATTAAACCCCATCCATGTTTTTCTCATCTATATCCTGATCTCAGACAGGCACTTGATTTCCACTCAGTCAGACAGTTTTGGGGAGAATAACATTCTCTTTCTACTCCAGTTCTTCCTTGGATTTTTTTCCTATTTATATTCAACATCAGGACACTGATATGTAAAATATCTTTTCTTTTACAAACTACTGAGTAATTTAAGAGGCTGAAAGTTGGTGAGACTTTGGACTGAGATTTTGGAAGTCATCTTTCCTCCTGTTTTCTCATTGATTTCTACCCTTTTCTCTGCCTTTTGAAGATCTACTCACAATTGTATTAATTTTTGTTTTATGATGAAGTTGACTTATGTAGGTGTTGTATTGGGAGATTTGAAAAATATTGAAGTTCCTGATTCTGATGAACCTTATTAGGTTCCTAATTAATCAATACAGGTTTTGGTGACCAATGGTCACCTTGTTTGCTCTTTGGTGATCAGTGTGATGGTGAGAAATATCCCTCTATAGCTTTACTACTCTAATTCCTTAGAAAAGAAAGTCCTTCAGAATAAGGGCATTAAATACATTTAAATATCTACTCTAACCCCTGTATGCTAGAATTAGATGCTAGAAAGTATGAGTGTTTTAAGGCAATAAAACCTGGAATATGGTCATGCACTAGACATATTTGTTTCCTTCTGACTTACATTATTAGAGCGAGTTGTTTGACAGTACTGATTTAATTAGATTTACTTAGTAGTTAGAAATCTTAATTTGTAACTTCTGCATAACAGGACTGTATAATTTTAGAAGAACTGGCTGTCTTAATTCTGACATTTGTGGTGCTTAGATTTTTCTTTCTGCAGCCTTCCAGTGTTCCTTCTGGCTGTTCTGAGCCTTGGCATTCAGTCATTCTGATGGAGGAAAATTTGTATGATAAATGATATCTGTGTCTTTTATTGTATAATAGATGTTACCATTGGCTCATGTTAACAGTGACAAGAAGGAGATTGCACTAATTAATCCTTGGGCAGTGAATCTTGATGCCTATAAAGAGAACCTGGAACAAGCAATTAAATCCTATGAAAGGCAAGTCTACTCACCAGAAATTTATCATGTTTGCAGTCATGTTTCAGTTTTTTTCTCAGGTACTTGGTATTTCCTCACACATGCTTTGCTCAATACTGATAATTCTGCATGTTGACACACTTTGATCCACCATCAATGTGTAGGAGAAATTTTATTTTCTTTAAAAAAAAAGCCGAATATAAAAACAGATAATAGGCAAGGAGATAATAAATAACAACATGTTGCTCATATTATGTTTGTTCAGTGACAAAAGCAAAATTATTTTACTTTTTGGGAGCAAAGCTGAAACCCGTCATCTCTCAAGAGGGATTGCCCATAAACATACGATGCTAGCCAAACTTTGAACTTAAAATTAAGCTCCTGTATCCATAGATTGACACTTAAATTAAAGACCTGCTTTTTGCTGCCAGCTGTCTATCATCCAACTCTGCATGCAAGAATATAACTGAGGTACCAATAAGATACTGACAATTTAAATTTGGTGGGAGTTTTTTTGAAAGGCATATGTGTTGTACTTGTTAATTAAATGTTAGTAAAAGCACAACAGAAGTAAATAGGAAAAAGGATGTCTATGCTATTTCTTTCCATGATCCAACTTAGTGCATTTTTTTGAAATAATGCAATTTTCTGACTATGGTGTAATTCAGTAATCATATGAGAGCTTTGACCAGAATTATTTTAATCAGTATAAACCACCTTGATGACAAGTGTTTAGTCCTTGTTTTTTGATTAATTGCAGGGGGTCTTTAAGGTTTGAGGTTATTTTCCTTGGTAGCTATATGATCATACCAATTCTTTCTAAAGCATGTTATAACTTTCTTTTTCATTTCTATTGTCCTATATAGATCTTTTGTGGTAAAATCAAGAATTTTGATTTGAAAATGCTGCTTACTATGTCTAGTATTAATGGAGTTCGGTGAATAAAAATCTCGTTTTGTTTGTTCTGTCACTGAGACAATACTGTTGTTATCAGGCTGATGAAGAATTCACAGAAATTGATTGGTCACTCCTTTTAATAGAAGGTTCAAGTGGTGTATTTGTGATGATGAATTCTGAAAAAAATTCAAGTTTTTCATTGCTATGCCATACCATCGAATATTTTACATTTACTGACTTTGATTTTAAGGGAAAGAAAATTGTTTTCTGGTTGAACTCTGATAGCATTTCCACAGTCTTCCTAAAACTTTGGTGATAAGGATTCCTGTTTACTTGTGTTTACCAGTAGAGATCAATGAATCAGTATATTTACATTAGTAGAACTGAGTTCCTACTTCTATGAAAAAGAGATATAGAAGACAAATCTGCCTGAAGATCCTTATAACTGACAGTGTAAAAAAGAGATCTCTTTGCTTTTCCTCTACATGTGAAACAGCAAGCCAGTCAAATTTATTTTGCTGTAGATGTCACAGCCCTTTTCTAGTAACTGAATTTCCAAAGGCTGCAGTTCAGCTTTGTAAATGGTGGTTAGTCACAAATGTATTCTGACACATGCAGATGAAACAATACATTAGGACATCCAGGTTTCAAGCACAGAAGCAAACATGCCAGTATTTTCCCCATATGCAGATTGACTTTAGCATCAGATTTAGAGTGAGAAGAGTGGTGAGGGCAGAATTTTTGTGGTCTAACAGAGAGAATATACAGTATTAAAGGAGAAAAACACTGGAAGCTTCATAATGTGTATAGTCTTGTGCAGACAGAAGCTTTTATAACCAAGTTGGTTATGAATGTGCAGATTTAGAAGGATGAAATAGGTGCTGGAGCATGCTGAGACTGTAGATTGACAATGAACTAAGTAGTTTTTATTCTAAAAATGCTGAGATTTAGTTTCTGGTAGATAAAATGAATCATCAAGAATTTAATGTTCAGAATCTCTTGTTAATGTGGTTTTTTTTGGTATATGCACCAGTAAATCTGGCAAGACTACTTGTACTCAATCAGGCTACAATCTGAACTTTTCCTAGCAATGAATTTGTTCTTGTATATACAAAGGAAATTTGGGATTTTTTTTTCTAGAATTACAGTAAGTAGGATCATCAGTAAAGGTTTATTTCTATAGCTGACATGAAATAATTGAGTAATGGCTTGTTTGGGGTGATAATAGAGAAAACCACAAGCTAGATGATCTTACAAGAGTTTGAAATTTATGTCTTAAAAAGCAAAAGCAGAAAGTTCAGTGGTGCTTTTAAAAGATCTCAGAACTGCATTGCTTTGGGATAATCACTTCTGTTTTCCTGTCAGTAGTTTTTCTTCATAGCCAGAACTTAATGAATTAGAAACCTGAATGGCACAACTGGGGGTAATCTTAGCAGGAAAAAAAATAGAAATTAGCATTGCCACATCCAGACTACATTTTCTGAAAATGTTTAATTGGAGGAACTGTGCAGCTTAACTGGCATTTAATCAGTTTTGTTATTTGATTTAACTTGCTGGTGCTGAAGACAACCATCCATAGAAAATCCTGGCAGGAAGCAGCAGTGATTGCCATTAAACCTTCTATGACCCTGAAATCGTCATGCTGTTACTTGATGGAAGATCCTGTTTTCCCATCTTCTTTTGCAGTTGATAATTTCATAGCTGAATGATAAGGATACAATTTGATGATACAGTGTGCTTGGAATACAAATCAGTGCAGATATCTTAAGAAACTGTTTATTTGCTAGTTTTGAGATGATCAGCTGCACAAGGAGCTGCATTCCTTCAAAAACTGCTTTGCTTTCTTTAATAGGCGCCTGAACATAGTTATTTGGAGAGCACTATCTCAGGAAGAAAGAGACAAGTAAGCTATCACTTTTGGTTTTCTAATGTACCTCTTAAGGGCTGGTCATAAATACTTGGTAGTTTTTCCTATCGCTATTTCTATAACCAACTGGTTTAATTTTCAAATATTTCATAAATGTACCTCGCTTTCAAAAATATATGTATATATGATATGCAGTAATATTGAATTCTGGACCTCCTTTTTGTGGTGCTGCTTATTTTTAAAGTAAAGGACTTGCTTTCCATTTGAAAGTTGCTTCTCTATCCTTAATCAGTGTCAAGTGCAGGGCCTTGGGAGGGCAGCATGTCATTCATTGCTTTTGACATCAAAGTAAATCTTCTCTCATCCCGTAAAGAGCACTCTGGTGACTGGTTTGTTAAGGTGTAATAAGCATCTTAAAAGCATGTGCTGGAACCATATATCACTCTGGAAGTTTGTACTATGTTAACTAGCCTATTTTTATATATTGATTTAGAAAATTAATGGCTGTATAAATGTCAGTGAAGTTAGCATCTGTTTGTGCCAGAGAATAAAGTGAAGATCAGTTAATGAAAACTGAATGGGCCTTAAATATTTCTTCACAGAAAAATGGGAATGAAAACTAGAATGCTTTTAAGAAGATATAAGCTAATGAGTAAAATCCCACAGTTCCGTCATTAATAAGGAGAACTAAAACCCCATTCTGATGCAGAGAGGAAATGAAGATTGTTAAACAAAGCAGTGTGTAATTAAAAAAAAGGAAATAGATGTCTCATGATAGACAATAAGTTGCAGAGTATAGAAATTTGACAGGGTGTCATCCAAAATGTTTAATTATTGATGACATATGACCAATTGTGCATGTAATGAAAAAAATGTCGTAGCAATTGCACAGTGTATTGCTAGAGGAGCATATTAATCATTAATATTGGTGCATAGATATTAAAATATTTGACTTATTTTTCAGGACTTATGGCTCAGTCACTTGAATTTTTCTGTCGCTGTCTTTCTATAAGATACAGTTAAACCAGATGTGGTTGTTTGACTGAACACAGCAGTATCTGGATGAAATGCAAGAACTTGTAGCAGACAGGAGATAAATTGGGCGAATCTGATTCTTTATTCTATCTTCAAAATTTGTGACGCTATCTGTAAAGCACTGATTTAATTAAAATTTTTCGTACTTTTGATTATTATTTTTTTTAAAATATATTTTTTAAAGATTTGAAGAGGATGGGCCAGTCCAATATATACAGCATAAAGAAGCTTTGCTGGAGGCTTTAGAGAATTTGGGATGGCCAATTTCCTATGAAGATGTAAAATTGTTAGAAGATGAGATACAGACAGCATTAACATATATACAACAAGCCTCTGATTTTCAGGAAGTTGTCAAAAAGGAAATTGAGAAAAGCTCAGAATCACATATAAGCAACAATAAAAAGGTAATATATGGGAAAGAATTTTTCTCCCCTTAGATATTCCTCTTCACTATGTACCTCTGGAATATTTTTTTTCCATTATCATAGCTGACAAAGTAGACATTTAGCATGATGCTAAATAAAATAGATAGAGGTAAGAAGGTAGTTAAAAAGAGAGCAAGCTTTCAATTACTTTTTTTAAATATTGGAGAAATAGAAGTTCTGAAGCTTCAGAGAGTCACAGAAATCAAGCCTTTTAGAAATAAATTGAAGCAAAGGATCTTTATCTCCACTGCAGGAAAGAGAAAGAGCAGATATATTAAAGGCAATTTAGATACAAGATTTGTGGTTGAGTTAATATCTGATAAACAGGACTAAGAAATCTTGTAATATTGGAGTAATTCACTGTAATCCTCCATAGTGTGTTTCTTGTAAAAGAAAAGGTGGAGAGAAGAGGTGGGATACAACTTCAATTTTGTACACTAAAATATGCCCTAAAATGTTGGGCAATCTCACAGCATTGTGAACTGAGTCAGTGACATCTGGAGTTCATTCTGAAGTAGACACTCAGGCAGAGGTTTTTTTCTCTTCATTTCATTAATACATTAGTCTAGCTACTCTGAAACTGTGATTGAAGATAGTGTTTTTATATATATGTATGTGTGTGTTTTCTGTAGTTTTTGAGGTTTTTTCCATTAAGACTGCACATTTGAAAACATTTTAATGTCTTCAAAAACCAGATGATCTTGATTCATTTCACATTAGTTTTAAAATACTACGTTGCTGTTACAGCTATTTTGATTATTGATTTACCTATGCCATATAATGTCCCAATACAAGAGCAGTAGAAACATATTTATGTTTCATTTGTTGAGTGTAATTTTACTGTTGCCTTGGAACAACCAGTTTGTACTCTCAGACATGATGTGATTAATATTGTGCAATCACTTATCCTGAGTCAACCTGCTTTGGGAGTCTAATCAGAGCAGCATCTTCAGTAATTGCTAATCTGCAACTGAAAGGCTTGAAGAGTGAGAGGCAGAAATGCAGATGTAATTAGAATTCTGTTTATGTGGTAGAAAAAGTGGGAAAAATGAAAAAAATGGGGAACCTTTTAAAAGTATTGTTGAAGGTTTTGCCAACTGTGATGTCTGCCTACAAAATGGGTATAGAGAAATAAACTGCCAACTGAAATACCTTACAGCAAGGAAATAGCTGATATGGCACTGAATGAAAATTGTCATTGTGACATGGTAGAAAAGTCACAATTATCCTGAAGCTCTGCTCAACAAAGCAGACTTAAATTTCCTGGTGATTTTTTTTCACTAAATTTTAAATAAAACACCTTAGTTTTTAGCATTTATGGGTTGTGAATTGCCTACACAACTTCTTAAAACAATTATTAATCCTTTTTGGATGTCCTTGATGTGAGAGCTTTCTGTTTATGCCTACAACTGAATTAATGGTCTGTACTCTGAGCTTCTCTGGGAGTTGTGTTCAGGCTGCTCCATTTGTACATATCTGTGAGAGGTGGACTGTGCTGGTGCTGTGTTGGAGCAGGATAAAGGAATCATCCACCGACACAGGGCTATGAGGAGACTGAAGAGCGCTCGTGCTGCGGGAAGTAAATGCTTTAGGAAGTGAGGAAACACATTTAGTTATTTTCAGGCAAAATATGGATGATTACCTAGTTGGAGGGCCAGTTGTAGATTGTATTATACTCGTTTTACTCAGTTCTTTTTGCTGTCCTGACTAAAGCATGAGTTAACGGAAGCCCTCCTCTTCAGGTTGACTTTCAGCTTTCATCTAAGATATGAAAAAAGAAGAATTTATATTTTTTTCCTAATAAGTAGCTACTTTAACTTAAAATATTTTATCTGTTTTGAACTTGTTAGGCATTACAATCATCCACCATTTCTTAGTGTTTTCTTTTCTCACTGAATTTTAAAACTGTTTACAAGATGATGCCACCAAGTGATAGGGATTGTTCAGGTCCTCTGCCCACCTGTCATTATACAACCTCAGTCTACTGGGGTTGTGGCATTACTATTCTCCAGATGTGATAGATTCCAGGACAGTTTGGTACTTTCTGTTAATGGCTGTAACCTTTGAATGTAAAATATTTCTTTCCCTGCTGTTGTAATCACCCCCTAGAGTGTAATGGAGAACATTCCCTTACATAGTGAGTATTTCTGTTTCTGCATACTACTGAATTTCTGCAAGTAATCTTGTGGATTTTGCAAAGAAAGAAAGCTGCATGCATTACAAAGAATTAACTCTCATTTAGAGTATACTTTTAAAACACTGAATTTTGCTAAGGATGAACTGGAGTATGCAAAGCTCACTCTGGTTTGTGACCCTGCTGACTGTTCACCATATGATTAAAAAGAACATAAAATAGTTAATAAGCATAATGTGTTCTGTTAGGCATGTTTATTTGGGTGGAAAGGGACCTCTAGTGGCTCATTGAGTCTCTTCTTTCTGAAAAATTTATTTAATGAACAATTGATTTAATTATTCCTAGTGCAATATTTGTTACTGAGACTTGATTCTTTGCAAGAATGGAAATTCTGGATTTCCCTTTCATTTCCTGATGTCCTTTTCTTACACTCCTAATTATTCCTCACTGTTTAAGGATCACTAATCATCATCTGTTGATTACTTTTTGCATTCATAAAGAACTTGGCATCTCCTGCCTTTATTCCTGTGTCTCTTTAGGGAGACAAAGAACAAGCATCCCAAATAGCGCAACAACTAAAAAGTTACAACCACTTAGAGATGTTTGGTCAAATTTTCCATTGTCACCAGTGAAGTAACCTGCTGGACAGACAGATAGGAGGTACAAAAAGATAGGCTCTTTCACAAAAATGGACTGGATCCTCACACAATGGGCTTGTTCCCACTGGCACCCAGGGAAGAGTAGTGGTGGCTTGATTCTGGAGGTGTCAGGATTATGAAAACTCAAAGTTTGAGCCAAGATATGTGGAGATCTATGGGTATTCTTCATGTCTGTTCTCACTTGTAGTAGGAAAGTGAAAAGCCTATTTTCTTTGAAAGCAAATTAAAAAATTTAACAGCTATTGGAAGAAGTAAACAAAGTCTCCACTGATTGTGGTTTAAAGCATTGCCTTCCACAGAGGCAGAGCTAAACATGGTAAAAATCCCTGAGATTCAGATGGAGCTCTTTTATAATAAAAATACTGAATACCAGAAATGGACACTCTGACAGTGTCTGGGTCAATGCTGCTGAACACTTAAAAATCGTGTGAGAGAAAAGAGAGATGGATTTGAATTTAGACAGCATTTCTGAGCCACCTGAATTCTGCAGGACTCAGAATCCTCATTGTGGATGCTTGTGTCGTCTTCTGTATTTGGATTAATGTGGAGTGCTGGAAGTTGCCCAAGTTATTAGTCAAGCATTACAAATTAGTTGATAATAAATATTCAGCAGCAGCTGTCCTTTTGGAGCCTGAGGAATTAAGTAAATGCTTTACCCAAATACTTCTTTGTGGCTGTGGAACTGTAGGTCTGCTCTCAAATCAGTCTTTGTTGAGTTGTACTTCAAGCAGTTAGTTAAGCACTGTGAAGAGCCTCTGGTTTAGTCTCAGTTTGAAAACCCAAACTGTTGATATAATTAATATTCTGTAGGAGTAAAGAATAAGCTAGAAAAATCCCATATATCTCTGATTTAAAATATCTCCTTGCCTCTTTTATGTGTGTGTTTTGCTTATTTTTAGGGCTTTTTTCTAGGGTTCTTTGTGATTTTTGAGGGGGAGTTTGAAAAAAAAAGATTATAATAATTATAGTGAAAGTGAGAACAAACAATTTAGTCAAAGTTATTACTATCTTTCCCATCATTATTGACTATTAGGGAAAATCAAGTATTAAATCAAATACATTTTTTTAGAAAAAAAATGTCATCACACAAAGAAGCAAGTCATACACATCCTAGCAAGCAGGGGTTTTATTAAGAGTCTGTGAGTTATGGTAGTTTTTCAGAACAATGTGTAGATCTGTGGAAAAGTTTGAGATTTCACATTGTATATTTTTATGATTCAGAAGAATTGTGTAAGATATGGATGCCTGCAAACTGTTCACAAGGTAGGCTAATAAATATTTTAAAAATTACTGGTGAAACTGGTTTATTTAATGGTGAAAATAAATGTCACCATTTTTATTTAATGGTGAAACTGATTTATTATAAGCAAGTTTTGCAGTTGCTTGTAATTTATATTTAGGAACATTATTGTGAGTAGAATGGCAAAAATAACTAGTATATGGAGAACCCAAACTAGTGGGGCAGAATAATAGACCTCTCTGGAAGATGTGATGTAATATTTTGCAAAACTGGAATGTTTTAAAATTGTTGAAAATGTTAATTAAATTTTGAATTTATAGTTTGGAAATAAGCTTCTTTTCCCGAGACACTTGCAGATTTGTTTGAACATTTTTTGATTTCATATTTGATTTTTTAATGATTCATCCTATACAGTGAGGTATTCTAATGCAAATCAGATTATTGTGAAAACTCTCCTCTCTGGACAAAATAATGTGTAAAGTAAATATTCTTATTCTGAAAAAAGAGTTGATTTTTCCTTTCCTCATGCTTTAATATGAACTGTGCAACTTTGTAAAATTTTTTGTAGGAAAATGGTAGACAGAGCTATAATTCATCAAGGTAAATTTCTGCCTAAACACATGAAAATATACGTATTGTTATGACCATATAGAAAAGGATTTTATAGTGAAAACTCTTACATGAGTACTTCTGTACTGAGAACTATTCTGAAAGTTTAAAGTTTTTCCAGTTTACTGTGAATTCTGTACAGATCTCATAGCATTACATTGCCTCAATTTTAAATTAATTTCAAAGAATAGATTAAGGCTCACTGGATTAGCTGTTGTAGAAGAAATAATTGTATCAAATTACAGAGACTTGAAGAAGAAAGTGTGAAGCTGAAGTCTAAGAGAGGACAAAAATGTCAAATATTTGTGACTCACAAAAACCAAAAGGTAATTGCAAGATCAGACGTCACAGGATTTTATTATCCAGGTATATATTTTTGTCCACATTTTCCATATTATTTAGTGTTCCTTAATACTGATAAAATATAAGTTATGGTCGTAATTAGCTACTTCTTTCTGATTGAGATTTAGTGTTACATGTGCATATTCATGAAAAATGACTATATATTTTTTGTGTGGACATATTTTATAAGAAGACATTCTTATTGTAAAGTTGGAGAGCAATAATATGTTTGTCTATGAAAAGTATGGAAGGAAATCATAAGCCAAGCTTTTGCATGTGTCCAAAAAGATCACTAAATGCTACTGCCTTTTTGTTGAGTTTTAAGCCAGAATGATTAGTAGGTAAAACCCAGTTCTGTTATTTTTTAAGAAAAATACTCTCTGTACTGAGTTCTGTAGTGTTTTAGTTCATTAGTGGAGCTAATAAAAATGAAGAATGTATAGTATAGACACGTTTGACCTCAGTGATGTGTGACAGCCTGTAAGATTTTTTTGCAAAATAATTACCACAAGGGTAAAGAAAAATAATGTGTTTATTTTTGTGTTACCTTTACTTGTTTGGTTGGGGTTTTTTTTTCAATTACTTATTTTTAACTGTAGTAGTAGTTTTATTATGTTAATTGTCAGTTTTATTATGTTAACCTGATCAGCTTACAAATCTCAGACCTGTGCTTGAAAAAGACTTCAGTTTCTTTTTATAGCTTCATTTTCTTTTCATAGCATTATTAAGAATGGTTAGTAAGGCAGGGGTTTTTTTAGGTAGCAATGTCTCCATTGCCCTAGCACAGCTTACTGGAGCTAATGAAAATAAAGAATGTATAGTATAGACACGTTTGACCTCAGTGATGTGTGACAGCCTGTAAGATTTTTTTGCAAAATAATTACCACAAGGGTAAAGAAAAATAATTTGAATATTTTATTTTGTTGTTTCTCAGGAACTGTGATAAAGAAGATCAGTTCTACCTGTGCACTTGTTGACTTCAGCAATGGGGAGAGCTGTGATGTCCCTGTCAAGTTCACCATACCTGTGGGAGGTGCTATGCCATGCCCGCATCTGCAGGTGAAAAACTGTATATTTTCATTATTGTAAATATGCATTTCATATTTTATTTATTTGCTCAGACCTAGAATAAATTACAGATTTTTAAAAAATCTTTGAAATACATCTATTTGTTTTAAAGAAGAGTTTTTAAATACAGTAATATCGTGCTATTTCAGCATGCAGTTTTTCATTTGTTTGAAGCTTGTTTTTGTTGTAATCCTATTCCTTTATTTATTAAAATAATTTATTCTAAATTAGTCTATATTTTTTCTTTATAAACATGAATATTTCCCCAGTCATAGAAAAGAAGTGAGCTGTTTATTAGTAGAATTATTGTTTCCTAGCACATAGATTATAAATGTAAGAGAACCTTTTATACTTAGTGTGAGCTACAGCAGGTTTTAACCATTTGGTTTCCATTTCATGTTTTAAATCCAGCAAATAACCATATACTAAGGCAAATAACAGTAATAAAAAAATTATAATCCCTGTTCCATTTCTGGTTTTCTTTAGAATTTATCAACTGACTATCTGTAATCACAGTTGGGTTTTTTGATGTTTCTTGTTTACACATAAGAAAGGTGATGGTTGCTTATGCATTCATCTGTTTTGAATAAAAGAAACAAGTTTATAATTGCATTGTTATGTATAAAACTAGAGACATACCTTTTTTCTCAATTTGAGATGAAGGCAAATCCTGATATGGTAGTTCCTGATAATTCTGTAAAGGGAACATCCAGCTCTAGAGACCTGCAGGATTTGATAGAAAATTGTGACTTCTGTGTTAATTTTAAAAACAATTTTGGATAAGTCTGTTACACATGGAATTACCTAAAGTTCCCAAGGGTGATTTAAAAGCTTATTGAATGCCTTAAAATCTGCATAGAGTCCAAGGGAATGCATAGTTTGTAAGAGTTTCCTCATTCAGTTCAGCTTGCTAGCTGAGCCCAGGTACATCTAGAAGAGCTTGGTCCTTTATTTTTGTTTTGTGTTCTCTCCCCAGTTCAGTGGAAACTGTGTGATCAGAACATGCAAGGACCAAGTTCTTTTCTTTCCAAGGTCCATTTTAAATCATGGGAACAGGATAGAATGATTATTCATGTAAAAATATCTTAGTAATTACCCTGTATGTCTTGTAAACCTCCCTAGTTACATGGTTCTTGCATTGATGCTTTCCTGATGTGCAGGTTGGAGACTATGTGTTTGCCAGAACTGGGACAAGGGCAAGAAATGAGTATTATGTACCTGCCATTGTCATAGCGACTCCAGACAGGGTGGAAACAGGTGACAAACTCTACACAGTACTGATGTTCAACAACAGGGAAGTAAGTAAACCTAGAAGATGATACCAGTCTGGTGATTTTACCATTATTCTGTTTTTGAAGAGGCAGATAGAATTTTCCAGGTTAATGAGTTCCCTGTCCCAATCCGGGTCTCCAGCTAACCAGAGTAAATCAGATTTCAGAGTGCAATGAAGAGCTCATGTAGTAGACTTGAACCAAGAAATTCTGTAGGATAATTTATTCTTAAATCATACTCGGTTCTTTCTTCTTTAATACATTTGATGGCTTTCACAAATTCCCTGCTTCTAAAATAAGAAACATAGGGAGTTTTAACACAGTCAGTATAGTCTGAAATTCAATTTGTTTGTTTGGTTTGTTTCTTGTGTGTAAGCCATTATGATAATTTTACTGCATTTTTCATTATGTGTATTAAAGAAAATTTACTTTGTATTTGAAACTTTTATATTAATTATCTTTATTAGAGGCTGATTACAGTTACATTTAAACAGTTGACTTTTTATGCATATGTATCTTCATTGCTCTAGAGATTTCAGTCTAAATTAGATGAACGTTGATTGTGTTATTGCAGGAGCACTGTATAAGAAGCAAGCTCATTAAAATCAGCCAAACCAAGTATGCCTACACGTGTCAGTACATAAGAATGGTTCAGACAGTGGATTATGAGATGTGAGTATGTTTGAACCTAAAAATGCCAAATTTTTAAACTGTGAATCATAAATGTTGCATTTTGAGTTCAGCTATGCTGTCAAGTTTCCATATATAGTACTCCAGCTACAACTATTGTGAACTGGCTTATTCTACATATGCAACTGAGTTTATATGAGAATTTACTGCCCTATTTTCATTCCGGAAACACTGGTGGGATGTGATGGTTTGAAGCTTAGTCCCAGAAAGTTGTTAAGGGGATTGCTGAAAGGTGAGATGAAGTTTCTATCTATTGTAGACCTTATTTTCCTTTTAAGATACTTATTGTTATGTAAATTGCAATTTTTTTCTAAGATACTTGTTCATCTTCTGGGCTTAAATCTGGAGAATGATGGAGAGAGAGAGTGTGTAAGATGAGTTACCCACAGATGTTCTTAACTTTCATTGAAATGTTCTGGTACGATTATCATCATTAAAGATTTAATCTAAAAATTATGGGTGAGGGTACCAGTTGTGGGCTGATCTATGGATTCACCGAGAATGATGGAATGAAAAGCAACTAAGATTCAAGTCCTGTGGTTCCCACTTATTTTCTAGTAGTGATCCCAGTACAGTCTGAAACTTAAACTTCCACCAGCTTGCAGCCACAGCACACAAACAAATGAATGCCCTCTCTTTACTGAGCAGAATTCCAAATCTGGAAATACATCAATGCCTTTTCCCAGGCCACATCATTGATATGACAGTAGCCTCTTCTCACCAAAAAGCAAACCTGAAGATCAGGGTTTCCTTCTCAATGCATACAACCAGCTAAAAGAACCAGGTATATAAACGGCCTGATTTTCAGCAAAATCAGCAGAAGTATTTTCCTTCCACTGAGTTGGATTGTATTCTAAATGAGGCACCATATTAAGAAAAGATGTGACTAAAGGCATAAGCAATAAGAATAGTATCCATTCTACATGCTTTGTTTCATGAATGAGTGCTTTAATACAAAATGTTCACTGTCCAAAGAGATTTTATTAGTAAGCTGACTTGCCATTTTTATGTACAAATGAGGAGAAAATTGAGTTATGCACTGGCAAACAGAGAAATTCTTTGGAGAATTGACTGAAATGAATGCATTAAATGGAGTTTCCATTAGAATCCCTGCCTTTTAAGAGGGAATGGAAGTGTGCTTTCTGAAGAAACTTGTTATTTATTATATTTCTAAAAGAAATCCCTACCTCCTATGTCATATTTAGAGTGGAACACTGCAGCATATTGCTCATGGGTGTGCACAGATCTAATGAGAAAGTGCTGACATTGTTAATAGGAACAATGTAAAAGCATAACTTAATCAGAAAGGAATCAAAAAGTCTGAATGCAATATAGTATTACAACCTCAAACAGAGACAAACCCTTTGTGCTAAGTTCTGATGTAGTAAAGGAAAAAAACCAAACAGCATATCCCAGGTTCCCACGTTGACAAGAAATCCTCAGTGCACATAGATGTATTACAATGGCTTGGCTGACTCCAGCTCTGAGTTCTTTGGGATTGTCTTCTAATGTTTTTGTGGTGTGTATTAGGGGTTATGCTTAATTGACTAATCTTTAGAGGTAGTAATATATCTCTTACAGTTTTAGTATGAGACATTAGCATCTGTTTGGGGTATTTTCCTGCCATCACTGTGGAAAGAAATAATTATGGCAGAACAAACACTCTGCAAATGTAGCTAACAAGTTCCATATGCAAAATCAAACACTGGACCCACACAGCAAAAGAGCATTATTGCCCACATTCTTTCTGGAGTCATAAGAGGCAGATAAGATTAAGGGCCAGAGTCCTGTTTTAGGCTATCCTTCACTTATTCTATATGTAAAAGGGACACTGAATTGTAGGACATTTATAGCCCTGTCAAGTGGTCAAGAGTGTGATAAGTCCTTCTCTTGTCAGTATTGTGAGATGGTGGAAAAAGGTAAAATCCATGTCTTGTAAATGAGGCTTTATGAGACATGTGCTTTTAGCTTTGTGAATTTCCTTTTCTGGTTTTCCAGCCTGGATGGTGACACTAGAAAGCCCTGCCCTCACCCACCTGTGGAAGATGAAGGAGGAGAAGAAGCAAAGAAAAGCACTGTGAAAGAAAAGAGGGGAAAAAAGAAAATTAAGAGGACAACAGTAGACACTAGGCATCCCATTGAGACAATGTCAGACTTTGATAATCTTTTGTCTCCAGAAATGAAGTAAAATAGAGAAGAAGAAATTTACTGTCCAGCATTAAGGAAGAATCTGGAAAAGTATTAAGTATTAGGAATTAAACAGTTGTGATGGGCCTTTAGCTATTCCCCACACAAGGAGTAGGTTTCTGCATTTCTGGGTGTTAGGCAGATCAGCTTTCCCATGTCCTGTGTGGTGAAATTCTTTCACCTCCTTTAGAAACTGTTCTTGACACTTTCTCAGCCTGTTTTCACAACAATGATAAGAAATGAATAAAGCACATTCCAGCATATGCCACCTTAATTTCCCTAACAGTTGTAGCAGCAGTAAGGATGCAGTAACACCAAACCTTACTACCTGCTTGTAAGCAGCGTTTATATTCCAGTCCCTCTACTGTTTGTTCTTTGTTAGATTAAAGTTATGTCTGTATTGCAGGTATTAAATTACTGCACCTGTAGCTCACTGCTTCAGAGGTTAAATTGCTCTTGGTGTATGAGGTAGTTCAGTTAAAGCTGACAGCAGTACCCATCTCTGTCACTCTGCAGCAGAGACTGGGCTAGTGTAGGCCTGCCTTTACATGCCAGACAGCTCTTCATTTTCCACATCCTACTGTCAGTGGAAAGAGAACAGGGTTTTTATCCAAACTTGATCAGTGTACCTCCTTGTACCATTTTAAATACATTTTCAACAGCCTCATTATTTATTTACTTTCAGAAGTGATGAGTTATAAATTCACTCAACCATCATGTTGTCAATCAACTTGATTTGGCTCATCTGAATGTTCCTTCCATGTTCTCACCCATCCTTTAAAGATTGCCTGCAAATTCCATTTACATTGCTTATAGTGTATATTATGGTGCCCATTATATAATGGGCATTTTAGGAGTGGCCTGATCAGAATTCTATGGGAGCAGAGGTGTTGGGCTTGTCCAGTGATAAACCATGGTTTCCAAAGGTGGGGCTACGCCACTGGAAATGCTCAGTTATCCCAGATGCCTTCCTCTTGGACATTTTGAGGTGCAGATGCTGAGGAAATGTGAAATAATGATAATGTGATCAGCAAGTCCTGTAACTGATTCCCTGCAGCTTGGAGGAAATATTACATGAGGACAGTGGTTATCTATGCATTTTAATCCTGCCTAGACTTAGCAAATAATCTCATAGTATTCTAACAAGGCTTCAATGTCGTATGCAGGTCAAACATGCTAAAGAAGGTACTTTGTCCTCTTCTTGTGACACCATAAATATTGAATAGGGTTTATATTTTCTCAAATTTATTTTTGTTTGCATATCCTTCTGTGTTTTATCAGAAAGGGAATAGTCAGAGAGCTGATAAAGAAGTTAAGTAACACTATATAGTCATCCTCACATGGTTTCATTAGATACTTCTTTATCCAATCTCTGTATGTGGCTGTGTATTTCTCCTCTTTGGGTGTAGATAGTTGCCCCATTTTCATACCATGCAAATGTTTCATAGCACTCTGTGTATTTAATTTTGTAAGTTATATCAAATGTGTTACCTGACCCCTGACATACACATCTATTTGAACTGTCAATGCTGCATTTAATTTTAAAGATGAAGAGAATAGAGAAAACAAATTTACCTGGTATTGTTTTTTCCTTCTGCTCAACTTCCAGTCTAGTATGAACTATCAGTTTACACTTACTGCTTGGCAGTTCAATATGTGTTGAGCACCAGATCTGTGAGATTCCCCTATGCAGGTTAACACTTTTCCTTAGAAGTGGTCTTATTTGATTACATTGATGTGGGTAGGTGTTAAATAACATGGATGAGGCGTTGGAAAGCTCTTCTATTCTTATGAATTATTCAGTTAGTCTCTGTGGACCAGGTATTAACAATATCAGGTATCTAACAATGGACTTTCCCTTCATGCAGTTTTTGTTATGCTGAAATAAGGCTGGATATTCAAGTCATGAGCCTAAACTGCACAAGTGAGGTAAAACACCCTGTTTTCCTCTTCAGACCCCTGTATCACTCTCAAGTCTCAATTATTGCCTTTTGTATACCAGATACACCACTGTTCATCAGAGTGATCCCTTTCCAGATTTTCCTAGTAGTTGCTTTCATTACTTCATTATTTCTGGATTGTTTATAACAAAGGCAGATTTTTTAAAGCAGTCAGCATCTCAGAGAAATGTTTTGAATAGCTGTAATAATAGCGACTTTTGTAGTTAAATATCTTTTACAGGAACAAGGTTATGCTTTTTTTTTTTTAGATTTCTAAAAGCAGTCTGTTCAGCTGGCTTTATCTGAATGATGTATATTCCTCCCACATATTCTTTTCCTTGTAATAGCTAAATAATTTGGGTATCTTCTAACTTCTGAAAAAGCTCAATAGTCCTGATCTGTTTGACTGAAGGCATTTTCTTCATATTTATATTAATGTTTTAATGTTTTCCCTATGTGTGTATGTATCTAATGCATTAAAAGAATTTAATGCTATCAGTGTTTCTTGCATTTCCTTTCCAAAGGTTTGTCTTGTCACTTATGTCCAGATACATACTTATACACACATACATATACACACATACATATACATATACATATACATATACTTTTAGTAATCTGACTGGACTATGTTTTGTAACTATTTGATGCATTAATCAACACTTCTGCCTACATTTCTGCTGCCTTCCTGTGTTATAACACTCATCTGTTATATGAGGAAGTAAGTTCTCCTAAACTTGAATGAGCATTGCCAGATACCGAGATGGATTTTTGTGCTCCCCAAGTTAATGTGGATTCAGCTCCAAGGCTCTTGTATCGGTGGTTGATGAAGTCTTGTATTCCCATAAAGCCTTATATTTCCACAGAGCTGTGGGCCCTATAGGATTTAAGGGAGCATTTTGGACTGTTTGTGATTTGGTTTATGCTCAGCTAAAATATTTCTGATTGTTCAGAAGAATCAACAGCCCATTCCTGTTGGTCCCTCTTGTGGAAACAGCATAAACAGAAATAAATAAATATTAAGTAATTGTGTTAGTTATTTAGCATCTATTAGTTTCATTATTGTGTTGAAGTGAATTCTGCCTTATTTCTTCCAGAACAACTATATTTGAAACAATATTATTTTGATGTGTACACTTGCCACTCTTACTGTGTTAGTTAGCTCTGTGTGTTTATAAGACAGTGAATGAAGGCCTGGCAAATTCCTGCTGACTGTTGGCTAATGATTCTTTGTCTTGGTAACTCAAATAATACTATTTGATGTAGCAAGACCATTGATACTTAACTCTGTCCGTGGTTATTGAAATAATTGTGCAATAAAATAATGTATCTCTTTCTGTAGACAAATTCTTCTGCCTGTCTTTCTAGTTTTCTCTCTGTTCTGTAATACCTAAAATCAATGTTCATTCTACATGACTTCCTTGTCAAATTTCTAAAATGTGTATCTAGTAAGAAAAATAAATCAGGAAAAAAAAATGGAGTGAAGTACGGGTATGATACACAATAATACACTGTATTGTCTGATGCATTAGCAAATAATAGCTACCAGAGCCAGAATCTCCTTTTTCATTTATAATGAGATGTGACTTGAAGCAATTATGCTGATAATTACTGTAACTGTCAATATGGGCTAGTTGGGAGACCTTTGAAAATGAACATTTTCTATCCTTTTCTATGGCAAACGTAGTTCCTCTGAATTGGGTTCAAGAGTGGAGCAGCTGTGGCACCTGGCATTCTAGTGGATTGGCTGGATTTCCTGCAGTAGGATTTCCCATTTTTAGCACTCACTCGTTTTCCAGTCTCATTTTCCATCTAGTCCATTCAGCATTTGGAGAAGGCTATCATAATAAAGCAGTGTTCCATCTGTTGGTCATGGCTTTTTTAATGAGCAGTTGATGTCAATTCAACTATGGCTGCATCTGTTCCTTACTGCAGCTGTGTGTGGCTGAGGGCTCCCCAACAGCTGCCAGATTTAGCTTTTGTTTGTCTCTTGATACCATGTTACAGCTTGGCCAGAAACATTCTGTCTTCTCCCAGGGTTGTCTGCTCATGGAAAGAGGAAAGTGTGCTAAGCTCTTGTCTCCTTTCCCATGAAGAATGAAACATGGAGACAGGCAAGGGAGAAAAGTGCAGTTGCATTGGTTTAGGAGGCATGGTTGGGGGTCTCTGAGGGCAGAGACAGGGGACAGTTCAGTCCAGATCCTGGGAACAAGACCAGGATCTTTCAGCATCTTAGGAAGAAACACAGAGAGCCCCTGCACTGGCTGAAGACAATAAATGGATTGTGAACTGCATGTGATGGGGAGCACTCATTTAACAGCACAGCTTTCACTTTACTCAGGGGAGCAGTATGGCCACAAAACCTTTCAGTGTTTTAGTCTGGCACTGCTTTTGTACTGCATACAGACAGGACACAGTCAAGAAATTTCCTGACCCTTACACACGTGGACTCTAGATTTCTATCTCTTAGGGTGCTAAAAAAGAATCAGAATGTTCATTTTGTGTATGTAAGTGCTGATGGTGCACATTTATTAAGCCATTTTCAAAGGCCACTTTTGATTTTTAAACTGCAGCTTCGGAGTTTCAGTGGTAGCTGTGGATGACAATCACTCCTAAAACTAATCATTCTCAAATCTCATACTCTGTATGTATTCAATCTGTGCTGTTCCTTCCCCGACCTTTATACCATATACTTATCCTTCTTTATTCTTCTAATTCCTTCCAGAGTTTTGTTTTCTACTACACAAGTGGTTTTTATATGATCACTGAAAACCAAAGTTTGAAGCAAAAGAGTATATGCTTTCGTTTACTTTGTGTCTTCCTATTTTATTCTCTTTCATTTTTCCTCCAGCTTGTGGTCTTTTGTCACTCATTATGATTGTAATAATTTTGAGCCAGAAGGGTGCCTTGTAGTTTGTGGTCTCATTTGATATGACTGAAAAGTGACTTTTCAGTGATACAAATAGAAAAGCAAAGAAGGTAAATATGGGTCAGACAAAGGTCCATGTAGCCTGGCCCCTGTCCCCAGCAGTTCCTGGAAGATGATTCCTGAGAAAGAGTAAGATCAAAAGTTGGCCTGTGAATACAATAGCTACAAGCTACAGACTTTGAAAATGAGAACACTTAGAAATGTCTGAAAAACAGACTGATTTGAACTTGTGAGGATGAAAGCAAAAAATCTTTATGCAGAACTACCACTCTGTTAACATAATCATTGAGTTATTTGTTTCATTGTAAATTTCAGGGGGTGTTTGAACCATGACATCCAAGTCTAGCTGATGCTTGCACAGTCCAGCTGTAGGAAATTCTCCAGAGCCTGGTACAAGTAGCATCCCCAGGGTTCTTAGAGTCAGCAAGGAGCAGCAAGGATTGGCACCACTGCACAGAGCAAAGGAAGCTGCAGGAAGGGTCCACAATGAACGGGCTTGGGAGGAATGGATGAAGCTGCAGATAGGAAGGATTTTTAACACTTGTAACAGTGAAATTTTAGTTCTTGAATAAAAAATTTATGAATGAATACTAATTTATGATTTTGCAGACTTACTGTGGAGGTATGAAAGAGAAACAGCAGCAGAGGGTCAGCTGTTCAAGAGTATCAGTATCAGAAGAGAAGTGAATGAACATTAAAGAAATTCTCAAGCTTGACTCTGCAATTTCCAGGCAGATAAATGTATTTATCTATACATCTGAAGTAAAGTGGTGTTGAAAAGATACATTTAACCAAATAGAATCAGGTGGAAAATTAAAGTATACGCATGTGTACATTGTAATCCAGTGATACATTTACATTGGGTGAATTCCAGGTTTTATGGTAGCCCGTTTGATCACAGATCTTTTTTGTGTTCCAGATGCATGACACTTTTATAACTATGTCTGACTACTAGGATATTGCTCTGCTTTGATGTAGCACTAATATCTCAGGTCTTGTCTTTTCCTTTATTACCTCCTCTATACTTTGAGTCTTCTATTTTAAATGCCTTTATCAGATGAAGAATATTCTTAGATTAATATTACATTCTACATTCTGTTCTGAGGGAACTAGCAAATATTAAATATTGCTGCATAATTAAACAGAGTAATAGAGACAAAAGTGAGAATAGCCTCATGCTGTCATTTAAGAGACAATATATTTAAAAAATTGCATTTCTGTAGTCAATGTCTTTGAGGGTATATTTATATATCTCTTGAGTGCTTCCTTTAGGCATCTTTCAATTGCCTGCTCTAGGCAGCTAGTTCAGGTGTACACTTGGCCAGGAATATCCTATACAGTGGCTGTGCAGATGTTTCCCAGGAGAACTCTGGTTTCACTGTAGATCAGTTTTGGGAAAATTTTGAGGGTTTGATACCTGTTTTTATCTCAGTTTGGAGAAAAAAAAAAAAAGGACATTTTTATTTAGTAAAGGCGAAATACAGACTTTGTGCAGCCAAAATGATCATGAAGCCAAGGTAGTTCAGTGGGGATGTGAGAGAGAGTGTGGAAATTTTAGCCTGGTCTGATTCAGGGAAGACTCAAACCCAGGAGAAACTGAATGATCTGTCCTGGAGGGTGCAGTTTGCATAGCTCATATTACCTTCTGTTTGTTCCTTCATCATGTCCTAGAGTTTTCTCTTGGAGAATGGAGCTGCCACACACAGGGAGTCCCTGGTTACAGGCAGTCACTGAGGGTCTTCTCTGTAGAGTGAAGAGACAGCACTGTACCACAGCATTCATGAAATTTTAGGACAGAGCATCAGGGAAGAAATATTTACTGTGGATATGAACATTTCCTTTTCTGAAGGAAATGGCACTACCAATGGATGGAAAAGCCCTATACCTGATGGTAGAGAAGATACCTAAATGAAAAGTTTAGATATGTTTTATCCCCAAGAATGGCTTTCAGTCACACAGACTTTGGAATCTACCTGCTCACATTTTTTGAGGAAGATGTGTCTCAATCAAATTAATCTAGCATTGACATTATCATCTCACCTATGTCTCTTGCGATTACTGTGTGTTTGAGCAGGTGCAATTCCAATGACATGACGAAAATGGAGTGTGGGCCAATTTCATATGTAAATACTGTTAAGTATGTGCAGATGGATTATGTGCCATCCCACAGTGACAAAGACTGGGTTCCTGTTTAAAAAATGACTGAAGAAACTTACCTTAGTATTACAATGGGTGCAATACAAATTTGTGAGAAATACAAACAGAAATGTTCACCAAGCACAGGATCAAAACTGGCAGCACAAGTAGTCTGAATGGCTAATTCTTCTCCTGCTAAAAGGGTGGCCATCAATCACTGTTTGTTATTTAGACAAGTTGCATTTAAATACTGATTTATTAAAGAAAAATGGATAGTGATGGATGATCCATTGCACTGTTCCTTCTGGATGTGCAGTCTGACCTCAAGAAACACCTGTCATGGGACAACCTTTATTAATTTTCCCCATTGTGGCCACAAGACTTTCTCCTGCCTGAGTTTGGTTAAATGTTTTGTTGCATTGCTTTGCAGTAAGTTTGGGAATTGTTAGGATGATTTATTCTTTTCATTCAAACTTTCCTGGTGGTCCATTTGCACAAAGTGAGCTCTGTCCTGAGTTTCACACCCTGGTACAGATGTCTGGGAGGTTATGATTTCATATACTTGTGCCTGTCCTCCATCTCTTGTAAAAAGACAAGTATTATTATGATGGTCTGCCAACAAGATGAATTTTCCATTTGGATTTATCAGAGAGCTGGGCCTGACCAGGAAGGCCTAATTTCAGATTCTGTCAAGGGAGCATAACCAGACTATCAAAAATCTAGGTTGCTGCTTCATCACACTGCTTCACATAAAGTTGGCAGAGGTGGGATTTGGGTTGCCAAGACTATGCTCAGACTATGCTCAGACTACTTCTTTCTGATTCTTTTCCAGCTCCTAAGATGGCACTTTTCATATTTCTAAAGAAACATAGCCTACACAGCAACAACAAGTAAACAAAGCCCACAAACAAAAAAACAAACAGTAAAGAATATTCACCTGCATATGTATTCATCATTCTGGATCAAGCCTTGGACCCAGGGGTTGGGACTCAGCCCCTGGCATTCAGCACTGCATGAAAGGCATAGGGAGAGAACACCTGTTTGCTGTCCTGTTGGTACCAGCTGTTAGAACTGCAGGAAGAGGAAAAGTGTTTGAGCCTGAATTCCTTTAGAAAGTCATCAGTAGCCTCCTACTCCTTTGTGAAAACAGGAAATCAGATCAATGTCCTGAGAAAAATGGAAGCTTCATGGAAGTTTGCATAAAAAGCTTTGACTCAATCTGCTCAGGTATGCAATGGACCATTTCCTCCAGGGCTGTTTCCTTGCTTGCCTAGGGCTTGGCTGTTGCATAAATACAGCAGTGCTGTGGGAGAGCACATAGCTCCTCTTAATCACACCCTCCCAGGGCCCTCAGTGCTCTGGGGCCAACTGGAACCCTCTCCCGTTGACAAAATTAGTGTTGGCATCAAAGCTGAGGTTTTCCTCCAGCTGGGAGGTGCTTCTCCTGGGAAGGGGGAGTGCTCAGCAGAAAGGGATGAAGGTTTTGCTGAGTGCTCTTGAAAACTGAGCAGTTAGTGATCCCAGTCCCCCCCACAGTGGCCCTGGAGCCAGGCCAACAGCATTAAGCAAGTGCTGTCCCTGCCCAAGCCATAGGACGAGGTTTGCTGATGCAGCCTTGCTGCTCCTGCAGAGACACACCTCAACCCGGCTGTGCTGCCCAGGTTCCCATTTAACAGCAAACAGTCTGAGGGCAAAACTGTGTGAGGGATGATTTCAATACACTGTAAGCTCAGCCTTCTAATTACAGGGCTGTAAGAAAATGTCAGAAGCAAACAAATACAAACACATCTGTGGCCTAAACTGAACACCAGCTCTTTTTGCCCACTTCTTCCACACTAAAAGCTATTAGGGTTGGGGTTGCAGCACTGGCAATGTCATCCCTTCCTGTGAAAGTTGCCCCATGCCTCAGTCCTTAGCAGGTTTAGAAGAGGTAATTGTCCATCTCCAGTGGCATTCCCTGCTCCAAACAGTTTCCCTCACAGGTAACTCAGAGCTGAGCATCGTGGTATCCAAGCAGAAGCCTCTCTTCCTGTTTTCCACATGGTCTTTAGCCTCTCGTGGCTTTTGAGGAGAGGATGCTTGGAAATTTGTGATACAGGCTTTGACATGAAGTCATAGCTACATGCACTGATCTTGAGCTCAGATTTGTGACTGTAAGCTGAGTTTTTCGTACGTCAGACAGTGATGAGGAGAATGGAGATCCCTGCACACCTCATCTTTGTTTTATGTTGTACGTATGCAGATTTTTTTCTGCAAACACCTCTGTCAGTCCTCTGAGTCAACCAGAGGCCACCTGACAGTGGCTGTTGCAGCACAGATGCTGCGTTGATCAGCTCAGACAAGAAGCAGCCTGCACTGGTTTCAGGTCCACTCTACAATGCTGGAGCTACACAGCTGCTCGTAGGCTCAGAGTTAATGTAGAGCTTGGGTGCTTGTGCTTGAAAACAAAATCTGGGACAGCAGTAAGTAATAAATATTTGGGGCTGATGACTTTTCAAGCCACGCATTCTCCTCAGATAGATCACGGACATGACACCTTCCCTGGAGTGTCCTGTTGGCCCCTCCCCGGAGGCACAGCTGGTGCCGTGCGAGTGCTGCAGAGCCACTGCCTCGGGTGGAGCTGCTGCAGCTGAGTCCTGGAGCACTGCTCTCCCTGCTGGCCGGGTGCTGTGGGACTGGGTTGGGAACATGGCAGGGGATCCTGGGGGGATATGGTCTCCTTACAGGCCAGAAATTCTTAGAATCACCGTCTCTCCATGCTCTTTCTAATACAACATGCTGAAATGGAAACCCAGATCTTTGACCAAGAACTGTGTGAGGGGAGTAAATTCAGGCAATGCGGTGAATACAGGTGGCAAATACAGCAGAATGGTGTTTTTTTGTTTTATTTCTACTATACTTCATGTTTTCAATGTTCTCTGCCTGTCTGCAGAGCCTGGCTTTGTTCTGGAAGTCTGTTCACGCATACTGCATTTGTTTACCACCCACAGATGGCTGCTTGTTTATTCTCTTCTGCTGTTTTCATTGATCTGACATGAAAGTCACCTTGAACTGAAAGAGATTTGCCCTGGCTATGTGTGCAAAGTGCTAAAAAAATATAAATACAAGCATGCAAAATACAGGGACTAAGCAAGTTTTTGTAGGGATTGCTGTTATGAGAAGTCATGGGTACTGAATCTGAGTTGTCCATAAAAAGGCAAGATGCTCTTGGATTTAATGGATAGATCACAGAATGGTGGCAGACTAGACACCAAGGCAGGGTGTGTCATATGTATTATACCTTTCATTATTTCTCTTGGTCCTTTTCTTCCTGAACAGAAGCATATTTTGTTATTTACTGACCATTTATTTTATTTACATCTTAACAGGTGACATGGGGTAATTTGCCTGTAGTTATATTATAAGAGGTATAGCACCAGAGAAAAAGTCTTCCACAAGAAAATTCATGCCAGGATTTACCATCAATCTTTATTTTATGCAGCTGCTTTAGAGACGAAGGAAACTCAGACCCTTCCTCGACAAACAAGAGGCAGCACTTCAGCATAACAGCTTGGTATTGAGTGCCTAAATATCTTTTGCATATGAATTTAAGAACATGTTTCCAGACAATTACATTGTGAGTATGCCTGCAGGGCTGGCAGCTGAGTGTTGGCCCGTTTGTTCCCTTAATTAAATTTATGGCTAAATGCTTCCAGCCACGTTAGCTCTGGCTGGACTTGCTGATCCCTTCAGTTCTGCCAGCACTTGTGGTCAGAGAGCAGCTACACTCTGCCACTGTGTGTTTTCAGCCCAAGCACAAAAGCTACACAGACTTCCTTCGTGTCCTCCAGGACAAAAATTAATTTTGTTTGTCTCTTCTTTCTCATTTTATTACCATAGAATCTTTAGCTTAATTCTGGCTGTAAGAGCAGCAGGAGATTGCAGGCTTTAACTCCACAGAGAAATGGGTTACACTGAAAAGCTTAAGGGGATGTGCTTTTTAATTGGCACAAAGCAACAAAGCCCCATCATTTTCCATAGTTGGTGGAAATTTTGGAAATCCTCTCTCTCACAAGTGTGTGACATTTTGTGCAGGGTGTCTGATCCATGAAGAAGGACTTTCCTAGTGACCAACTGGCCAGTGACTAATAGCTTGTTGCTCTTTTTGCTCCCTTTTCCAAGCCTACCCACTTTGTGTTGCTCTAAGAGATCAATACAATCAAATGACCAGTCTGACCAGTTTCAACCATTACCTGTAAAACTGGGCTGCAAAGGCCTCGAAGTTCACAGCATGCCAAAGCCCTGAACACAAAATTCCTCACCTCCCATCAGCGACTGAAACTTTTGTTCCTGTATGAATGTGACCTTGTGTGTATGTGGTTTGCAGGTGCTTTGCAGTGGCAAACACTTTTTAACTTCAAAGAAGTCAGGGAGAAGCTGAGAGGACAAGGCCACTCCTGCACAGAAACCAGCCAAGACAGACCTCAGAATATTTATGCAGTGGCTCTGGCAAAGTAGGTAATAATAAAGAAAGTTTTATTATACGTTGTACCTACATGTACATCTATTGCTGTTTGGCTTTTTTTGTTTGTTTGTTTATTCTTTCTTGAATTAAACTATGAGCACTTCTATAAGGGCTTTGGACTTCTTACAAGCTGTGCAATGCTGAGCTCAGTGGTGCTGCCCTTTTGATCTTCCCAGCAGTGGCCCCAGATGATGTTACAAGAACTCTGGACATCAATGCACATGACTTCAGTTAATTCCCCATAATACTCACCTGGTGCTTACAACTGTACAATACTTTTATAATGTGTCTCATTTCTGACATTCATGGGGTTTTATGGCCTAAAATGTACATTGAAAGGCACAAAAATAAAAGTAGCCAAGTCTGTGGTAAGACCCATGCTTGACGATTTTCATCTGAGAGCTGAAATCTAAATTGCAAGCACTTGATGTGAGTCCAGGACACAGATTTAGCATCTAAGTGAATGGAGAGGGAGCAAAGTCCCACAGTTCAGGATTTTAGATGTGATGAATGCTGTAGCTACAAATATCCTGGGGAGCTCTAAATAAATTAAGAAATTTAAAAAATATCTCTGTATATTCTTTCTCTTCAGACCCACAGATTTAAAACAAACAGGATGAAGTCCAGCTGCCTAAACATCAGCCCAGTACTATCTGAGATGTCTAAGGGTCTCCAAGACATCTGGTTCAGGCTGGCATATATGACATAAGACTTACTAAAGACTCATTTTGTCTGGCTGCTAGATGCTGGGGGAAATAATCCACAGCACCTAAAATAGTACTGAGGCCTGCCAGTAAAGTCATTCCCTCTGGTGAATACTGCAGGAGAGGCTTATGTTTGTCCATTTGTATCCATTACCATTTATATGTGCCTAATTATGTGAAGAAGAAATTGTTTTGAGATTAGGAAACTGCAGAAAACAAAGGCAAATCTAGTGATACTAAGGCATGCCATAAAAAAAAAACAACCCCTTGTTGAGAACATTTTCCAAGCTGCTATCCAGGAAGTCATCAAAAGAATAATTATCCAATCTGCAAATTGAAAAATCATTCAAGTCTACTGATAAGTCATGAATGACATAAAAATGGGGAGGGGGTGCAGTCTCTTCTGCCAGGTAACAAATGACAGGATGAGAAGAAATGGCCTCAAATTGCACAAGGAGAGGTTTAGATTAGATATTAGGAAAAACTTCACTGAAAGGACTGTCAAGCACTGAAACAGGCTGCCCAGGGAGTGGTGGACTCACCATCACTAGAGGTATTTAAAAGACATGTAGATGGGACACTTGGGGACAAGGTTTAGTGGTGCCAGGTTAATAGTTGAACTCAATGATATTAGAGGTCTTCTCAAACCTAAACAGTTCTAAAATGCTATTATTTTAGAGGGGTTTGTTTGCAAATCTTTTTCTTCCTTTACTTTGCTCTTGAGGTGAGGCAATGGACAAGTTCCCTAGTGCCATTTACTCTGAGACACAAGGTACTAATTGGCACTTCCCAGCACCTGATTTTTTTTGTTGTGAATTGTATTAAACAGGACATATTGCACAGAGTGAAATCAAGTTTTCCTTTAAGCTAACACCCTCTACTGTTCACTCCTGCATATTATCCATAAAAAAAGCCATAGCCACAGTTAAAGTGACTCTTGACTTTGGCGGTACAGCAATTTCTAGAGTATTGTCCTAATTTTAGTTTTGTTATTCTTTGAAATGAGTGCAGCAGTGACTTAGTCACCTGACCTACCCTACATCTTTCAGAGAAAGCAACACATTGCAATGTCCCTTTTCAATAGTTTTGCTGTAGTATACATGTTTATGAGTAATTTTTGAAAATAACTGTGTTTCCTGCAGTGTCGAGAACAGCCCGATCACAATTTGATGTTGTTGAATGCTGGGGCTTTGTTTCAACAACCAGAAGTTTCTGAAGTTGACTTCTCTCATTTCTTTATGCTGTATTTTTGACATAGTTATGGAAGTTGAATGGAGTTTCCCTGTGAATGATGAGTGCTCACATTTCAAGGTTTTGATTTTGGAGAAGATGGTCCTCTTCTGTATTTGAAGAATCCATGTGAATGAGTTATCTGACTCAGAATTGCTGTGCAAAGCAGGTATCTGGCTTGCCTACCTCTGAATTACAGCCACATGCCACTCACCAGCTGTTTTTATACTGATCAGTCCAGGCTTTGAGGATAAGGACAACACAAATGAAATAAACCTAGAATTAAATATTATTCGTCACTCAAAGAAGGGTGCTAAATCTAAAAGGACTCTTAGTTCTTCTCTAGAAAAGGCAGCTGCATGGCAATGGAAGGGGCAGAAGACACTGCAGAGCTCTCCTTTCCAGTGTCTCAGTAGCGTGACACAAGTGTCTGCAGCTCAGTTTTAATCTCCTTATTTCTGCAGGAAACACCTAGCGCACCATGCTTTCTAACAATCCCTGCCTCTCTTGGCAAGGAAAGGGCTGAAGGATAAACTTCAGGAATGTTGCTTGCTAAGGCCATGAAACTTGTCCTTCAGGGCTGTTCTTTAAATGTAAGGCAATAAATGGGAAGCTAATCTTAATTAATACATTCTATAAAAATATTCCTTCCCCTCTAACCATTACCAGCATGAAATCAGCCACTATTAGCTGTTCTGTGCAAGAATTTTTAAGTCTTATTAGACACTCAGGATTTCAACAGTGTTAATCTCATGAGTTCTTCTGTTTTACTGCCAGCCTCTGAAGCTTTTCCCAAAAACTCTCTGGGTCTGTCTCTATCCCTCAGGAAAACCACTCAGAGTTTTCCCTGAGTTTCCTCTGTGCTGAAAAGAAGGCACCATTCTGGGAAATGCCTTTTCCCAATGGCAGCTGTGCTGCCATTTCTCATTTGACTTTCAAGTGACATCAGAAGATTAGTTGCAATCTCTTTGCAGGCTGCTAATCCAGAGTGCTGCATTACAGTGCCTTGATTTCCCTCTGAATATGACATTAAGTTGACAAGAAACAGAATAACGTTCATAGGTGCTACAGAGATATTGGCAAAGACATCTTGATACCCCTGCCTTGAGCCCCATAAAAATAGCTGTGACACTCCCAAGGCAATTCCACAGGTCTGCTCGGGGAAAGAGGCACAACTTCAGGCTGTTGAGGCTGTTTTGTCTTGTCCTGTCCTGTCACTGGCTGCCTGGGAGAAGAAGCCAACCCCCACCTGGCTGCACCCTCCTCTCAAGTGGCTGTAGACATCAATAAGATGCCCCCCAGGCCTCCTCTTCTCCAGGCTAAACAATCCCAGCTCCCTCAGCTCCTCCCCAAAAGTCCTCCTCATTCCTCATGCACTGGCAGCATCAACTTTGAAACAGGTTTTGCTGGTAGTTACTGCTATGGAAGGTCTTTTACCACTGTAATAGGGCTTTCAAGTATTCAAATTATTAGTTTGTTGAAATAAAACTCCTGTTGGTGTGGAACTAGGACAAGCTGGCTTGAAACCAGGATGATTTCAGTGTCTGGGGGAAAATCTGCATTCTGGTAAGCTTTGATGGGCTGTACCAGGCCATGGTGAGTTCTCATGCTGTAGCCATGTGTGTGTATAAGCCAAAAGGAGACATGGCATAGGTAGCCTGGAGCTCACACTACAAAAGAAGGCATCTCCCCCAAGGAGAGACAAAGGAGTCATCCAACAACAACCTGTCTCTCCCACCAAGGTTACAGTGAGAGCCACTAACATGCTCAGCTCAGGTACATCAGCCAAGGGGCACATCAGTCACTGACCCCAGCTCTCAGACAGATTGTTTAAGCAAAGCCTGTATGCAGAATGTTCCCACTGGCAAAGATTTCCTGAGTCTTTGCCTTTGTTGTCTGTGGTTGTTTCCATTTCATAAGACAACAGTTCCCACCTGTCCCAGGCAGTGATATTTGTTCTCCAAAAGCATTTCTTATTTCAGCATTTTGCCTTTGCCTTGTCTAACTTGTATGAGGTGGGGAACCACGCTGGACTGCTCCTGCCCTGCTTTAATCTCTGGTCCACACAAAGCCCTAGAAAGACATTTTACAGTGACAGGTAAATGAAGATTCATCAGAACCCAGCACTCTACTGAAATATTGCACTTTCTGTCACATTTTCAAATGCTTGCTTTTTGTGACTACTGTAACACAAGTATTAGTGAGACAATCTTACACTTTGAGCCTTGTATACAGTGAATGGAAATAAAGGGTGCTGGATAAAATAACTCCTAGGCAAATCATAGAATCACAGAATGGCTTGGGTTGAAAGGGACCTTACAGATCATCTAGTTCCAGCCCCTAAAATGAAGTGGGTAGGATTTTTTCTTCTCCTCTTTACACAGTTGTTGAGCTAAGTCACTGCTATTTGCTGAGAGACATTTGACTTCTCAAACTGCTGTTGAAATGAGGGTCAGAACAATGAGGATCAGAACACGGACACCTGAAGCTGTTAGCTCCCAGTAGCCCTCCTACATACTTTTTTTAGTACTTTGATTTCTTTAGTTCTAAGTTTACAACTTGACACAATTGTAAACCGCTGCTTACAGACAGTAGTTACAGATCTACCACTCATCATTTGTCTCCTGTATCTCAGGAGAGTCCATCACAAAGCCTGTGCAGGCTGTTGTTAGATCCAAGTAAAGATATTTCTGAGTTCATGAAAGAGACGTCTTTAATCTGTGATTACCAACATTTGGCTGCAGACTGTCAGCTGAGTTTCCTCACATTCATTAGTGAGGCCCAGCAATGGCAGTGACTGCCATCATACAGCACAATGGGAAAGGCTTTTAAGCCCTAATTTATATTTCACATAAGTGTCTCTCTTTCCTGTGCTTGCTGCTAATGCACCACCATTATGTGACTGGAAATGTCAATTTATTTTGTTTGGAGGAGCTGGGCTGTCTCCCTATCAGTGCCTCAGGCCTGACTAGCACTTTGCTGAAATTCCCCTGGAAGATAGCAGGATAGTTTTATTTTCACTAAGAGATGGGATTGTCCTGAGAACCAGCAAAACAAAATAAGTGCTCTTGTGTATATTTATTATCCAAAGCCAGCCACCTGGGAAACATTAATAAGGCTGCATTTGCAATCGTGTTTGTTTAAATAGAGCAGCATGAAAATCCGCAGGAGAATTCCACAGCTCCCTGATCGTCTGTAGTGCTTCTGCAAGGCTCACGGAGTCTGTGTCTTCAGGCACTTCGACTCACACAGGATGAGAAGTGAACTCACAGCTAGGCTTGCAGTCAGCAGGAATGTCCACACCTCTCCCAGGCCAGGAGCCGCTGTCCCTGCTGACGGTGACAATGTGCTGCCCATCCCTCGGGGCTCTCTTCCGACAGAACGGGGCCGGGGCATCTGCGAAACGCTGAGCGAAAAAACTGCTCCAGCTAAGCCAGCGCTCGCTGGGGAACAGGCGGGAAGGCTCCTCACCTGCCCATGCCTGCTCTGCTCTTGGGAAAATGACTCCATTTGCTGTGGCAGGAACCTAAAAAACATTACAGGGTTACCATTTATCCTTTGGATAGTTCAGCCTGCAGTGGCTTGCGTTGTGATTTTTCTTGGAAAAAGGCCTGGCTTTAGGTGGATGCTGAGGCTCTTGTGTTTGTAACCAAGACCCATCCCTGTTACACCAAAACCTGTGGGATTGTTTTCACTGATTTCAAAGCAGCTACTTCACATTCAGCATTTATTTTTACTCAAGCCAGGTAAGAGTTCATCAATTTTGGTTAAAAAAAGAATAGCAGAGTCCTCTTTCCCCCTTACCGTACCTCACTCCAGTGGTGCAGAGTAAGGTAGAATAAATAGAGCTCATTCACTTATAATTAGGACAACATGGAAATTACAGCATAGAACACTGAACAGCTATATGTGACCTTTTGCTTTTATTTATCAGTACATCCCTGGCTCTAGTGGGGCCGGTTTATGAAAGCAGTTTGGCCATTTTCAGTTCTCTATAGTAGTCAGTTCCTCACAGGATCAGGCTGTGCAAACATTGTGAAAATACCTGTGATGTGGATTTCACACGCCTTGTTTGAATGTTTCTAGTCTTTGTTTCTGTTTATTCTGTCTTTTGAATCTTTTTGTCTTGCATTTGCACATGTTAAATTCAGAGTCTTGTTCAGTGGACGGATCCAAATCTGCAGAACCTCTCCATATCATAGCTCACAGAGTTCAAATGCAAATGGCTTTCTGAGGCAGATCTAATCAGTGTTTCTCTTGGGAAGGAAACCAAATGAGCTTTTCTCAGGTTGGCAATTCAGTCCAATTATTTCACAGAGCTTTGTTCATTTAATTCCTCTGAAGTGGAACAATCAGAAGAAACAGGGCAGAGCTACAATGCAAACAGGAAATTACGATTTCTCAATTTGAAGAAAATGAGATTTTATAATCTATTCCTCTATTTCTTTATTTATTTAGTTAGTTAGTTATTTAGCTGTGTTCTTTTGTCATATCTCCTAGCAGTGCTTTATTGCAGAGGACCCCAGTCTTGAGAGAATAATGTCAGTGCTCCTCAAAACAGAGCTGTGTAGCCAAAGCCACAGGTACTGTAAACAAGCTTAACTCCATTGAATACCCGGGACCTCTATCAGTTTAGAGCAACTGAGAACTTGCAGTTCACTGCACTGAAAGAATGCTTTTTCACTCCTTGGAAAACATGATTGTATAGAATCTCAAAATACCCTGAGCTGGAAGGGACCCACAAGGGTCACCGAAGTCCAGCTCCTGACCCTGCACAGGACAGCACCAAGAATCACTTTATGTCCTTGAGGGTGTTGTCCAAATGCTTCCTGAGCTCTGTCAGGCTTGGTGCTGTGATCACTGCCCTAGGAAGCCTGTTCCAGTGCCCAACCACCCTCTGGGTGAAGAATCTTTTCTTAATATTCAACCTAAACCTCCCTTGACACAATTTCAGGCCATTCCCATGAGTCCTGTCAGTGGCCACCACAGATAAGAATCAGTGCCTGCCCTCTGACTCCTCTCATGAGGAACTTGTGGGTTGAGATGAGGTCTCCACTCCATTTCCTCTTCTCTAGGCTGAAATATATGCTTAATGGCCATATATGTTATCATTAATCACCTAAGAGATTCAGAAGGAGACTTCTAGCAATGACACAAAGCACTTCTTTTTGATAACAGAAGCTGATTATGTGTAGAACTTCTACTCTGGCTATTGACCATTGCCCTGCAGGGCCTGGCTCTCTGTGTTTTGCTGTGTGAGGTGTGCTGCCTCAGCTGACTGAACAACTGGGATTTATGCTCAGATGACTAATGACAGGAACTGGCCTCAAGATGTGGAAGGACAGCTCTGTCACAATGCCTGCTTCCAGCTCAGGGTTTGACTTGGCTCAGTGGAATCAGCAAAAGCGAACTCCGGGTCAGTGCTCTGAGCCCAGGCCAGCAGAGAGCAGGGCAGATCTACAGGAAAAAGTCACACTCCAGCTGGCTTTATCCTCTCCTCAGATCTGCTTTTTGCCTCACAGATCAGACGTTCTTCAAAATGTTCCCCTGCTGCTGGATGCAGGAGGACACTGCCGTGTTATCTACCAGCAAGTGATTCATTAACAGCCTGTGGGAAGGACTCACATTGGAGAAGTTTGTGGACAATTGTCTCCCACAGGAGAGACCCCACGTTGGAGCAGGGGTGGATGGAAGACGGAAGCAGCAGCAGAGACAACATGTGACAAACTGATTATGGCCCCCATTCCCTGTGCCTCTCATGTGGGCACCTGATGTCCCAGCCTGGGTCAACCCCCAACAGCTGCAGAGCCCTTGTATCTCATAAAATTAGTTTCTAGACAGAAAGGCACTGATTTGTTATTACTTAAATGTTAGCATTTTTCTGGACTTCAAAATAAAGTATGGAAGTCCAAAAGTGCATATTGGCAGCTGTGTTGTAATTTTATTAAAGTGATGATAAACTAGTTATACAGTGAATTCAGACTTAAAATCTAGAAAACAGAATTCTTGGTACAAAAACAAAAGAAGAAAACATGAGAGAAAAGTAGACAGGCACAGATGAACAAGGCCTTGAGAGTAAATATGAGAAGTTCGTGACATGAAATACGAAAAAACCAGAAAGCATTTGGAGACTGGACTGACAGTCCAACTGAGGAGTTTCACTTGCAGGCTGAAAATAAGCTGGAGAAAAATAAACTGAGAAAACAACCTATGACAGAGAAGTCTGTGTTTAATAACCATGCAGCTGAGGACCAAGGTGTGAAAGACTTACATAGGGAGTTGTTTTTTCTTTTTGTTTCTTCTCCCTCGCTTTTCTAATTTGAGGTGCTGGAACTCCAGATTTTCCTTTTCTCTTTAATTATAATTTCCAGCCACAAAGTATCATGGAGGCTTTGCTTAATTGCAGACCTTGTGGAACAAAATTAATCTTTAATTTGCATATAAAGCTGAAAAAGACTTTGTTGAAATTAGACATGGTAATTCATGGTTGTGTTTTAAAGAGGTTTTTATCTAAAGACAAATAACTTTAGGCCACTGAGATAAATCATCAGTACTGCCTTGATGAACATAATAATTTTGATGGATGATACCTTGCAGCTGTCAGCAGGTTGAACCTACTTGTTGATGGTTCTCAGGGGAGTGGCTTAATGACTGTACAAATGAAGCAAGAACTAAACTTGGAAAGAAAATTTCATGCAAATTAGGAAAATGTTCGAAAGAAGCAATATTTGTTCTCTGAATAAGCATGCTTTGACTTACACCTAACAATTCAGAAAATGGAAAAGGAAGGAGCTATTTATTTTTTTTTCTATCATCTTCAATTCCTAGGCAAGTGGTTTTGAGGTACTGTATAGATGTATTACAACTTAGAGACAACAGTCTTTTCTCCAGAATTTCTTGCAGCAGTAGCATTGAATGCAATGACAGACTTTGGAAAGTGATGCTGTTCTGGATGTGGACATTCATTTTTGTTGATTCAGCCCAATCCCCTTACTGTCCAGACCTGGGACCTTCTGGAAGTCTCCACAGATTTCTCCTGGATTCCATTCACGGGCTTCCTTCGTGTAGCAACCAGAACAAAAGGGCAAGGTGTACAACTAGACCTTGTCGAGGCAGGAAGCCAGGACCTGCAAGGGGAGTGTATCTACATGAAACACCTGGGAGTGCAACCAGTGCTTGAGCTCTGGAGGGACAACAGCAACCTGGCACTTGGTGCACACCTGGTCGGTCAGCTCTGGTACCAGTGCTTCCAAAATGCTGCCTGGAGTACTCCTGAGGGGTCAGCCCAGCAGGAAAGGACACGAAAAAGAATGTTTTTCAAATACTTTCTACCTTCTGCCTTCCTGCTTAGGGTTTCTATTCTGATCCTCAAAAACCCTGTTACTCCAAAGACCGGTGTGATACCTATAGGACACACACCTCGAGTTTCTGATGGGGTTTTAAGAGTTTTAGCCATGGTCTTCTCCTCTCCTCAGTCCTTTTTTGTGTGATGTGATGTTCATCTTTCTTATGTAAAACAAACCAAGCACTCAGAATGCATTTCTAATGCCCCATTGTGTTCAATCTAGCTCAATTGACATGCAGCAAAGTACAGCAGCCTTCCAGTTAGGAATGACATGGCTTCTGCTGACATTTTCCGGGTGAAGAATCATTTTATTAATCATACACATTCTTCGTTTCCAGCTCTTCTGAACCCTGTGAGAAGCAGAATCAGAACTTAACAGGTGGAGCTCGGGGGAGTGTGAAAGCCTTGAGGGAGCTTCAGCACAGGAAAATGAGGGTCAGCACCCTGAAGGAGGTCAGGGAACGAGAGCCAGAGCGCCGAAGAAGAAACCTATTCACCGGCACCGCGAGGAGAAGCGCTCTCATGAAGGAGAGGGAGCCGGCCCCAGCAGCAGTGCTGGGAGCGGCTGTGGGGCACCATCCCCTCGCGGTTCCCCTCGGGCAGGACCCGCAGAGACGGTGGGGCAGAGGCCCGGGAAATCCACTCCCCGACGGCTGCCGAGAAGGACGCGCTCCGAGCTGGCAGCAGCACGTCCCCGCCGCCTCCGGCCCCTCCGCTGGCGGCAGATGAAGGCGGCGCGGGCGGTGTGAGCGAGGGGAGGGCGGCGGGGAGCCGGCTGTCCCTGCCTTCCCTCTCCTCCCGAGCGCGGCCGAGACCGACGCGGAGCCCTCCGCTCCGCCCGGGCTGTCCCGGCGCACGGAGCGGGGCGGCGGCCGNTCCGGGCCGGCCAAGGGCAGCGCTGCCCGCAGCGGCGCGCAGGGAGAGCGCCCCGGGGCCCGCATCCAGGCAGGCGGACGGACGGAGCGCCGGAGTTCGGATGCTGCGGAGGAAAACGTGGGCAGGTGAGTCTGAAGGAGGAGGCAATAAACCTCCCTTTCTGCCATGCCCGGGAGAGTGGCATTATGTCCTGCATCAGACTTCAATTCCAAGCCTTAGCGCAAAAGCTTGAAATGGAAACGTAAACTTTGTTTATTCCTTTAATTTAAAAAAAAGTGTTTATTTGATTAACTGATGCCGAGATCTGTGTACTCACAATTAAATTGGATTCAGGGCAGAAATCTGTACAGAAGTGGGGCTGAGGGGACTTACTCCACTCCTGTTGACTGAGGCTTAATTTTACCATTTGATCCATGAGTCTCTTCTCCACTGTCTGGTGCCTGTGGTGTAAGCATGAGGCTGTCAAACCCTATATAAAGGAAATGCTAGCAAATACCACAAGCAGTGGAGGGGAATAATTTTCCATTGATTCCTGGTGCTTCCAATAAATTGACCTTGGTTCTAACATTATGTCATCTTTTGCAAAACTCCTGTACTGTAATCCAGGCCATAGTCTGCCTAAGAATGTGCAAGATACCATAATAACTATAATCAGTGTCTTTTTCTAATGCAAAGTCCCCTCATTTGCCAAGAGGAAAAAGTCAAAAGAACACAAGGAAAAATGACCTGGACATTACTTTAGGTCTCTGAAGAAATAATGTTAAATGTGAATGTTGGTACCTGTTGATCTACTTGTTTTAACTATATTTTGTTTTCCAGATTCGTAATTGTTGCATTCAAAGCAAATAGTTAGAGGATTAACAATTTAAGTATTTAAAATCTGTAATTTTCATTGTTACAACTGAGTAAAACGTAGTTTCAGATGTTACAGATTTTGGAATAGCACAACTCTGTGTCTTCAGTCAGCACAGTCTGTTTTTTCTTCTGGTATTTTTCATGTTGTTTTCTTTGAGTATGCACACTAAAACCATCTGATTAGAAAAATACATGTTGCAGATGATAATGGGACTGTCACGATGTTGAATCAGCAAGGGTAATCATGGTAAACAAGTAGTGAATGACTTGAGGGAATAACACATCAGCTTTAAAAAATTATACATCATCCTTCCATATCAGCATCTCTCAGCTTTGCCTTCTCTGGATGCCAGCGTTTGTCGTCCAATTTGCACCCGAGCTCAGTCATTTCAGTTCATCACGTTGTCCTGCAGCCTTCTCCAATGTTCCCATCTCTTTTCATTAGCATCTCTTAAATCCTCTTCGATAGGATGCCTTGCTACAGCTTGTGAAACGTGACTCAGTTTGGCTCTCGTGCTTCCCTTCCCCAGCCAAATGGGAGGGCTGGGGCAGTTTACATAAAGTGGGCAGGCAGTGAATTTAAATGGGTGACATTCCCATGTATGCATGTGCCCACATGCAAGCACACATATTTATTTTATAGGCATTTACATATTCAGGAGTGTAAACCTGCTGGGTTCATGCTGTATTCATGCCCCTGCTATGTTCACTTTTAAGAGTTATCTTGGTATATGAATGCACTGACAGGAGACGTTGCCAGAACCGTTGAATTTGAGACAGTGGCTACAGAAGCCTTGCACAGAGCTTATTTACTATATAGGAACATAGATACCTGCACTGTGTTAACCCATAGTGGCAACAGAAACAATACAGTGTCACTTGATTGTCCAGTCAGCTGTTTTAAGTTACAATGTTAAATTTAATATCCACAGCTAGTTTCTCCTGGTAAGTTTCCAATCTAAAAAAGAATTCATCTGCAGAAAATGGTCCACAGAAAACTTTAGTAAATCTTAGAAAATTGAATGGTGTTGCTAAGAGTTCATAGTTACAGAAGGGAAACTCAGTCCAAATAAATCAAGTTATTTAAACTGTTGTTTTGGTTCAAATACAAAGTGCCAGAGACTCAGCCATCAAATAGATCAAAGGTAATCATGTGCATTTCATTCTAAAACTATAAATTATACATGCATGAATAATGCAGTGCTTTGTGAAGTGCATGCACATCTAAAGTACCTGAGAAAGGCAGAGTATTTGACATCCTTGGTTAGTACTGAGGCTACTAGGCTATGCATATAAATTATGTGCATTTTCAGGAAATGTCAGTGCTCATAGACTGTAGAAAATGCAATATGATGTAGCAGAGTAATAAATTTTGATAAGTGTGCTTTTAAAAGAGGTCCTAGAATGTAAGAATTGTTGATTTAAACTGTGGTGAATTCATGAGGGTAAGTTGGTATTGCTGATTGTTTTTTCAACTCCCTGGGCTTGATCTGATAGCCTTCATACAAAGCTGATTTCCATAAGAGTGTGCCAGAGTCCAGTCTGCAGGTGAATTTACAAATCTCCAAATCATTGAAGAAAAGGTTGTGCATTGTCTTCAAATCAAGTAGTTACTTAAAAGTTCCAGTGTGCAGCCTTTGGTGCCCATTTGTTGCCAGTACTGGCTGAATCTTTGGAGCTGCAGCCTGTCACACGTAACATACACAAGATACATAATGTACAGCTGAGCTACAACTATTAGCAAGTGATATAACAAGGATCATGTAGGTGGAGATCAAATCCCAGAATAAATCCCAAAGACTTACCAGGGTTGAACCTGAGAGGCTGTGTGAGGATTTGGAACGTGTCTTAACTAAAATGATGTAAGTGATCCTATGCAGCTTATTGCTGCTTCCATAGCAATAAATAAAATGCTGAAAGCTTCAAGAACAACAGTATTTTAACAACTACACAAACACATAGGATCCATTACAAAACAGTATGTAAAGTCATCTTTTAGTTTGTGACGGTGATACATACTTCACCTTGAAATGCAGTTTTTTGAATTCTGCCTTATTTTCTTTCTGTAGTCCTTTTACTTGAAATAAATAAGCTTTAAGAATACTGAGTGGTGGCATAAATAGCTTGATCTGTCATTATTACTTGATAAACAGCTATGTTTACTTCATATCTGATGTATTAATTTTTGGTTGGTTAAGTTAGGATGGGTTGACATATTCTGCCCCAAAAGGGAACTGCTAGAGTAGCCCAAACATGAATTCTCAATATTCTTGAGAGGGACACTACAGTAATTCAAAGTACCTTCACAGATATTTGACAGGCTGCAGTGCTTACTTTGATGGCTTAGCTGATAGCTATCAATTTCCTAAATTTGTTATAATTTGTAATATTAAAATGTGTGCCTGTGTGTTGGTTTCTTTTACCTGCTGAGAAAGTGCAAAATTGTCTGAAACCCAGGCCACAGAGCTGCTCATTGGCTTTGACTGTCCAGATTGCAGAGGGTGCTGAAAACAGATACTCCTGCTGCCATATGTGTTCTCAGAGCACTGAAAGCCCATGAGAAAGTTACGTGTATCCCATAATCTACTGGTAGCAGGCTCTGGAAAAAGGAGGAAGTCAGGTTTTGGCTTGCTTAATTTGAAACAGACTTGAAAGGTTTCTCATTTTTGAGGTGCAGCTGCTCAGCACAATGCAATTTGCTGCAAACAGGTGAGTCTACTTGAGAAAGAGGGGAGTTGTGGCTGTGAGTTGGGTGCCACTCCTTTTGGCCTGGAGTTACAAGCCGTTATTCTCAGTATCCCGGTTTAGTTTCAGTCATTTCACAGGTGTCGCTTCCTTCTTAGTGCGTTATTCCTGCTCACCTGCATTTCTGCATGCCTACTTGAGGAAATCCACTGGATGGCAGAGCTCCTAAAATTTAGATACTGCAGCCTTCAAAGCTCTACTTCTAGGCATTTAATGATGAAGTTCTAAAAAAATAAGTAGAACCTGTTTTTCAAAATTAGGAAACACTTATGTGAATCCAAAATTTTTATATGTTACTTGAACTCATATTTTTTGTCAAACAACTGGCTGTCTTGCTAAAAATACTTCTTTTGTACCAGACAGTGCTTTTAAAATAGTTTGACACAAAACCTCAGTTGCTACTGGGTGCAAATGGAAGAGGATAAAAGAGCATGAACATTTGCATTTCAAGTAGGGAATGCTATCACTAATGTGTATAATTTGTTACATTTTTGGTAGGATAATACATGTCTCATTTAGCTGTGGTTTCAGTCTCAGTGTTCTAGGCACTGAATTATTATTCATCTCTTTCAGGTAGCAAGGAAAAAAAGACTAGGTGAGAAAGCATATTTGAAATTCTGTTTAAGGCATTGGTAAAGATGCCAATCTTTCAAGAGCTAGGAGGGATTCAAGCTTTATTTTGCTGGATGACTACATTGGGGCTCAGAGGACTGTGTGTCTGTCTGTCCGTCTGTTTCTCTTGTTAAGTCACTTGTGAGCTAAATACCTGTTCTAAGTGCCTAACGTGGATTTACCAGACTTGTCAGCCTTTAGGCAATCAAGCTTTACCCTCAGTGTAATTGCTAGCTTTAAATATTCAGAGCAGAGAGTGTGGTTCCCAGGTAGGAGATACTTTTTTTGTGAAAGGCAGGTACCAGTGTGGGGTGGGTGCAGCACCCAGGGGCTGGCAGGGGCTGCAGGGCCTGATGTGTGCATTATGGACTGACTGCAGCCTCCCATTCCCCACCCCACCCCTACTCTGCTGGGTAGGGTAGAGGAGGTGGAGGAGTTGGGAATACAGGGGTAAAGTTGAATCTGGGGAAAAAAGAGTGTGGTATAGTGTTTTGTCTTTGTTTCTCACCATCCAACTCTGTTTTAATTTGCAATAAATTGAGTTTTCCCTGGTTTGAGCCCATTTTGTCTGTGATGACAATTGGTCTTCCAAGATCCTTTTTATTCCTGTTTTTTGTCTTGACCCATGATGAGCTTTCTCATCTTACTTTCTCCCACTGGGCTGCTGAGGAGGGGAAGTGCAGTAGCAGCTGGGGGGGCATCTGGCAGCCAGCCAAGGCCAACCCATCACTCTACCATGACAATCCTGGTTTTATATATGGAGCTGAGCCCTGCTCACTCCTTAAAACTGCCTTGGGAGAGCCAGCGTTTAGTGGCAGTTTCGGGATTGCAGGTCCCAGATGGTTGGAGCTGTCTCTCTGTGGCCCTGCAGAAGGTGTTTGTGGAGCCTCAGGACTCTTCAGGACTTTCCTGCTGGCTGACTCCTGTTCAGCTGCTTCCTAGCTGGTTACTTGCCAAATTTAGGATCCAATGTTGAAATACTGATCTCCTCCCTAGACTATGTAGCACATTTATGCTTAGGGTTCTTAAAGACCTGGAAGGAACAAATATTTCTCCTTTATCAGATAGCTAGTAACTTCTCAGAATTTTATGGGCTTTATGCAGTGCCAAACCATGATGCTTCAAGAGGTCTCAGCACCTGCACTGTACCCAAATTACTGCACTATTTATTTCTGCCAGTCCTGTGTTCAGTCTCTCTCTACCACAGCTGGGCACATGTAACACGCTTTCATCCACTCTTCCTACCTCCTTCCAAAAATATATAAAGGTATTTTATTGTTTAATAGTAGGGTTGTATTTCTGTGAAAATTTCCCCCCTCCTTTTCTCCAGTATAGTGCAGAAAAAGAGTTCAGACCACACCGTATATTGAATGTGAATTTTGCAGCTGAAATTATTGTAAGTGATCTGAAATGAGCCGAAATTTTACCTACATATTTTTATTTTATTGCTTTTTACTCTTCACCTTTCTAGGGTGAGCAAGCCCCATTTTTCTTTCTCTCCCTGTTCTAAGTCCTTAATCATTCTTGCCCTGCTGTTATTCTGCTTTATCTTTCTGTTTAAGAGAAGGACTTAGAGTGTTGCAGATCGGTGTGCTCTGTTGTTTCATGTAGCAGTTTTAGTGTTTGTTGTGTCATTAACAAGTTCCATGTATGCATTGTCAGTTGTTGTGTCAGCAAGCCTGCCCTGCTATGAGCACACTGTTTCACTGAGCTGTACATGTGTCCTCAGTTCATTAAATGGTTTGGTTGGAAGGGACCATAAGGACCATGTAGTTCCAGCTCCCCTTCCACTGGACCAGGTTGCTCAAAGCCTCATCCAAACTGGCCTTGAGCACTTGCAGGGATGTGGCATCCACAGCTTCTCTGGGCAACCTGTTCCAGTGCTTCAACACCAACATAGTGAAGAATTTCTTCCTAATATTTAATCCAAATCTACCCTTTCAGATTCTCTTTCATTCAGAGCATATGGTTCATTTGGAAGCTTATAGAGCAGTGGTTTACATGCTTTTCAGCTGTATTCATGGATTTCCATTTGTCTACGTTGCACATCACTTGCCATCAGATTGAGGAACTGCTGCAGTTGATGTGGGCCGCCCTGAGGTGCCCTGCACTCCTTTTCTTTCTCTTGCCTATAGAAATTTTTGCCATCCTGAGATCTTATTGTATCACCACTCCTTTTTTTCATCAGCATCATTAACAACAGGTTTTCCTACAGAACCCTGAGGAATGCTGTTATTAACCTTTTGCAGTGGTGAAGGTGACTATTTAATCCTTGTTCTTGCTTTCTGTCTTCTCGTTTTTTTAGTCCAAAATAGTGTTTGGCTTCATATCCTATGACTTGTTTTTTCTTCTTTAGTGACATAGCTTTTGGAAGTCTAAATAATAATAACTGCTGTAGGTAGAGATCAATCTGATTGTGAATCACCAGAACTGATAAGTGTAACTTAAAGTGTCAGAACTAGTCAACAACTTAACTCAATACTAAATCTGTGCTGAAATGACATCTTTAGAAAAAAGGTTAATGCTTTGTTTCTGATCTTATGAATAATTCTTCCCACCATCAAGCTTTTGAAACTCTGAGTTATGTTTTTGACATAAATTATCTGCACTTTAGAAGTTAATTCTTCTGAGTGAATATTCCAATCTGAGAGTGGGTTGAAAAAATTCAATTTTTTAATATCAATGTGTAATTAAAATGCCCATTTTTCCTCAGTAAAACTTCAGTTAATCAGCATGAACAAGGCCCAGTTTAAGGTGAGACACAGCCATTAACTGATTTACACTGAGGCAAAATTAGTAATGGGGAATACTACCAAAAAATTTTGAATGTTTAGTGATACCCAAGGCTGTTTTTAGAGTAATTTCATTATTTTTGGATGAAAAAAAATTTAAATATATTAAATAATTTAAAAAGTTGTATATTATTTTCTTTAATTGTCTGGGATTTGAGTGCAGGATAAATCAGGTATTTAGTTTTTAAGAAAGTGGGTGCAGAACGTTCTTAATCATGGATAGTGAGCTTTGCTTCAGGAATAATTCAGGTCACAAAGTTAGTTTCTGAAAGATGTGTATTTCATTTGCTGTTGAAGGTGGTTCTTGTGTGGTCAGTGAGACAGAGGATTACAGGTGAAAAATGGACACTACCTAGTCTGAGGGAGTTGACTGATCCTGAGAGAATTTTCATTCTCATAATATTTCAAACAGAAAAGGTTCCTGAATAGAGTTTCAAAACTTTTTTTTTCCTTTTCTGAAAATTCAAAGCTTTCACTGAAAGTCTTTCAGCCCTGCATTTGTAAGAGACTTATCTTGAGTCGTAAAACTAATTTTGCAAGTGACAGATGTGATATGAATTTGGAAAGGCATTGAAGGTCAAATCTGGAAAGGTATTCAGATACATTTTTTAAAACTTGTAGGAAATGAGCTGCTAAATATCTTCACAGACACTGTTTTGAAGCAGTATAATGAAACCCCCTAGTGTGTATTTAGTGCAGAGTTTTAATAATACAGAATTGTAGCATGGCCTACATTAAGCTAAGGGATAAATGTCATTAATTATCTGCTTGGTTAATATGGATTTTTGGAATAAAGAATTTAATCATAAAATAGATAAATTAACACAGGGAAATCAATGTAAAGTGAAATAGGTTGTCCTAGCACATGTATTACCTGGCTTTTTTTTGGTTGACTTTGTAACTAATCTTCTTATAATGAGATTTTAAATGCAATTTCACTATGGATAATAGGTATGACAGTATAGATAGTCCATAAAGCCCAGATACTACAAGAATACTGTGACATTTAACCCTTTTTCTTAGGTCATGATGCTTCTTATTAACACTTTTTTTTCTGTCTACTGCAGCTAAGTCAAGAAACATGTGTCATATGTGTATGTAAATATCACTGACTGTTCTTCAAATGGTTGAAAGTGCCTTTTGCTGTTCCACTGTTTTAAACAAAGAACTCTTCTTAAGTACTGAGCACATTCCTTTTGCAGCCTTTGTAATTTTTTTTCCCATTTCAGCTGTCATTTAGATGTTGATATGTAAAGCAAAATGGCAAAAATCAACACCCAGCACTCGTACCCCGGCATGCACAGCCTGTCTGTCACAACTATTGATGAAGATTTCGAAAGGATTGAAAATGGCTATATCAGGTAATATTGTCTTTTCATCACAGTCAAGAGGACAGATTGCTGCATAATTTGTGGAACTCCTGTAGCTCCGGGAATGGGAGCTAGAATTGTGGGAATATTGTGTTGTGATATTGTTGACCCAGTGCACATAACTGATTTAACAGAAGAGACAGACACAGGGAGGTTGTCCTGGCTTGCAGTTTTGGAACCAGGAGCTGTGTTACCTCAGGAATAAAGCCCATTTTCACATCAGTGAGAATTACACTAACTCATTAAAAAGAAACCTCTTTCTCAAGTCACCACACAGATAGCAGGGTCTGTGCATCCTACAGACTGTGTAGGATTTGGTGAAAAAAAAGATCCTTCCAGGATGTGAAAGTGCAGTGAAAACCCTTGGGAAGTTTTTTTAGAAGTAGCCTCTGCAAATTGCCTAGTTCCTCTGATAGGGAAAATTTGTAGTGTATAAAGAATATCAGCATTTTGGTCCTGGATTTTCAGAGGCTCTCACTGTACAGAGGAAATGTACATTTCCTCTGTATATGTAGTTTCTTTACATCTACCTTTCTCTAGTTTTGATAGTTTTGAAGTGGCTGTTTAAAATGTGCCAGTGAGCTTGCACTTATCTTTTGCACATTATCAGTCTTTCCTCTAGACTAGGCAAAGCCTGCTGAGCCTGCAGAAAGATGTCTGATGACCCATAGCATCCATAGCATCTGTAAAGGCTGGAAAAACTTTTCTGCTTTTGACTTGTTATGGCCAACCACCTCCTCTATGTGGACCTTGTCAAGCTGTCTCTTGCTGTTCGGATACCAGACTAGAGCACCCAGAACCCTTATGGGCTGATAGGACTCCCTGAATTACAGTGATTTTTGGATTGTGTGTCCCTAGCAGCTACTATGGATGCTCTATTTGAATGATCTCCTTTTTTTTCTTCTTACTTTGCTTTTGTCACAGAGGTGTACCTGCAGTAGTGAAAATGGAGCTGGTTTGTTCTGCACAGTAAGGCTTGCTTCATGTAATTACACTACCCCGTGGTCTCCTTGGGGAGATTTACAAGAGCCCTGTCCCTTTCTGTCTATTAACAGTGAAGTGTTAGAAAAAGTGAAAACACATGTTGAAATGAGCCTCTTCCTTTCCATTTTTTAATGTCCTGTTTGTAGCGGATGTCAGCGACTGGCAGCTCACAGAATGGAATTACTGGCAGGGATGTGAGAGTGGGGTTATCAAGGTTTAAATGTTGAATTAAATTCCTGCAGTCATCTACAATTTCAGATGCAATGACTTTGATAGATAGAGGGACTGAAATGTGAATTGCACTTTATCATCATGATGATGGCCTTGAAGAGGTATTTATTTAAAGGAAAGTTTGATATTATCAGCATTAATTGCAGGAGTTCATAGATTAACAAAAAGATACAGTCTTGCTCTGTAAGAGAGATCTCATATTTAAGATTTTTGAATTCTTGTAATGATTGCTAGTAAGTATACACAATATCTTGGTAATACCATTCAAAAATTTTGTCATATGTTTTTTTATGAAATTCAGATTTGCTTTAGAATATGCCTGTACCAAAAGACAGAAACCATCCAGAATTTTAGCTCTTCTCTATCTTGTATCAAAATATACAACTATAAACACTGGGAAAAAAGCACCACATTTTCTAGAGTAACAGCATTTCTACTTTGCCTTTACCTTCCTCCAGCTCCTGTTGGCTATAGTTCAACAAAGCAATTCAGCACTTTACTTAGTTCTTATTAAAGTCAGTGGGTGTTAAATTTATGCTTAATGCTAAGGATGTGCTTAAGCACTTTTCTGCTGTGAAATAAGGTGTTAGCAAGAAAAAACATTCACTCCAACAGTTAACAGAAAGCAGCTGCTGGTCTTTAAGATGCTGTGCTCATTTATGCTGCAGTAATTCATGTGCCCATATTCTTTCTCCGTAGTGTTACAAAATTGGTTCATTTTGTTAAAACAAAAATCAAAAAAAACACCCCAAAATAAAAAATGAATCTCCATTTTTAAAACCCAGCCTCTGTATAGAAATAGCTCAAATAGGAGAGGCAGCACATTAGCTTATAGGCACAGGCTGGCTATCTAAAGTTGGAAGCAGGATTCAGCTGTTCCCTGTAGGCACCTGGATTTCAGTGTCTTTATGTGAGTAGGTGCCTACGTTCCTGCTGTCCTGAGTGGAGATGTTGTCAGTACTGATGGTCAGCAGCACCCAGGGAACTGCTCACTTACCCTCCAATTCAATAACTCTTCAGGCTCCTTTGGCTCACTTGATTATGAGAGGTATTTAGTTGCCTAAAATAGTCATCTAATGCTATTTGAGATACCATAGAGTATCTGAAGTGTTTAGCTGGCACTAGTGGATGTGAGGAGAGACCTGTGTGCTCTGGAGAGGCCTAATAAAGTATTTTGAGGTGTTTCAAATGGTACCAGACTCCTATTCTGAAGCAGCTGAATCAAGCCCTGAGACAGCCATTGGGAACTTAGATAATGGGAACTTAGATACTTATTAGGCACTGCCATTAACAATATTGGAATTTATTGCTAAGATCACACAAAATGTATATTATTCTGTAAACAGGAATAAATGTACTTTAAACCAGCCATGGTAGTGCAGTCTAAAACACTCACTAGTCCAGTATCCTTTCTCCAGCAGGTCTGTAGGCAATTTCTCCAGGAAATACTAAAAAAGGTGGACAAACTGTACTATTCTCCCAGCATTCAACTCAAGAGAGTTCTTGGGCTGAATGTGGGCTCTGTGTATCTGGTAATCTGTGATGAATGTCTGTTCCATGAGTTTGTTCATTGTCCCTTAGAAGGATATTAACTTTGGCAACCACAGTATTCTCAGCACTGGCAACATAAACTGTGTTATAAAAGCTTTTCAATACTAAATGGTATCTATTGGTGTTTTGTTGTTGGAAGAGAAGTAGAAAACAGTTAACAACTTGAGAGTCCTGGGACCATCAGGATTTAGTTTAGCATTGTTCTTTGGGTAGAAGTAATAAAGTTTTAATTCTTTGTTTGTTAGTTTCTCAGCTGTGAATGCACATAAATTTAAGCTGCTAATTATCCTCTTGTGGGTATGCAAAATACTGTTGCCAGTTCTTATGATGATACTGCAAGTATCATCTTAGTCAGTGTTTTTCTGGCAAAACAGATTAACAGACCCATGTTAGAGTTCTTGTTTGCATTACAAATGGGGAAAAAAGTGATCCTTAATGGACTTAACAAAGTCATGTAAAAGTGAATACTAAAGACTGAAAATCACAGAGAAAACCAAGGAGTACTATAAAAAAAATCTGGAGTGAACCCTTGTAAAGTCCAGGTTCCAGTGAAGTCAATTTCAAAACTCTGTTACTGGAAGATGAAGCTCAAATTTGACCTATTCTTCTCAAATGCTAATTTTTAACTGCTAATAAGTAGTCTTTAGCTTCTGAGCTTGCTGGCTGAGCCTTCACTGACTTTATATTGGATGGCTCCAGAAGAATAGGAACATAGTCTTAGCAATATGGTTATCAAATAACCACAGTATATTACTAAGGAGAGGACAATTTTCTGGACTGTTTCCTGATGCAGTGGTGGACAGAACCAGATGGGGGGAAGTCTGGTGAAGGCTGCATGGAATTCCTTAAAAAAAAAAAAAGAAAAAAAAAGAAAAAAAAAAGAAAAAAAATTGTCTTTGCAGAGCCCATTCACTGTGTGAGGATGCATCTTCAGAACTGCAGGGAGTTATTTCTGTGGAGGGAAGACATGTACCTGAATCCCAGGAGAGCTCCTTCACTGGCAGGGGAGCAATGGCAAGGTAACTTACTAACTAATAGAATTTCAAGTATTAAGTTCAATTTGCTGAAAGAGACTGGTCACAGTTTGGAAGCACAGAAGAGCCATCGGTTTCCAAAGAAAATGGAAGGAGTCCAGCTGGAAGAAAGTCTGTAAGAAGTAACAGAAGTTGTATTTGACTTTGATTCATCACTTACTTATTGCTAATAAAAATCTTAGAATCAGAGAGAGGCTAAATAAGCCCAAACAAATTTATCAAATATAAAAAAATAATTATTTTTACATAACTGTACCTGAAAATACATTGAATACTGGGGAAAGGCATGAAGTGAGGCCAGACTGTAAAATACATGGGTACTTGTTTGGTTCTGACTGGCAGCTGATACAGTGTTTGTTTCCTATCAAATAAAACATAATGATTGTTTCCTTTTGGTAGATGGCTCTGGAAAGGGAGAATGCAGGGGATCTTGTGTTTTGAGTGCAAGAATTTCTCAGTTTTTAGAATCCAGTTATGTTTATAATGGATTTTGAGCCGTAGCAAAATTGAAGCCAGCCATTGTCTTATGTTGTTTATATTACTGGGACTTAAATGTAAACGTGAAGTGGAGCTTCAAAACCTTATTGTGTCTGCTTTGCATCTGAGACTGTAGGGCTCTGCCTTCAGCTACCATTGTTACACACAACACAGACCATAGTCACTTTAAGCACAGTGTATTTAAAAGAGCAAAGAAAAAAATTATTATAAAACTGGGGTCATCCAAAGAGTATTGTTTACACTTTAGCATTTTGGATAGCGGGGAATAAACTTGTGTTTCCCTGCTTGGTTTTCAGATAATGACACCACCAGATGTAGATGACAAAGTCTGCAAGAAGTTGAGTTTAGATGAAAAAAGATTATAGGTGTGTGTTTTGTGTAAACATAACACACATGAGTATGCAAATTCATACTGAGAACTTCCTTTTTGATCTTTGTTTATAGTTTCAGGTTAGATTGAATTACATGTGTGTGTAGCTACGGTTAGGTATGCTCTGAATTTACGAGGAAGTTTGTGATGTAAACATGAATGCCTAGCAATTGAAATACTATGGTAACATAACATGACTCTTGATTGGAAATTCTCAAGGATCTAAGACAACTGCATCTGATGGACTTCACTGAGTATCTCAGTTTGAGATGTAAAGGCCCCCACTTGGCAAGAATATTCTGTTGCTCCTGCAGTGGTGATACAATAGAATGGGAACTGATGTGCGAGGTATTTTCCTGATCCGCTGCAGAAGGTGATATATGAAATTGTGGCAAGTGACTGGGTTCACACAGTTGCTCTGTCAAGTTTAATTTCATGACAGATGGAGATGTGCAGAGCAATCCTGGGCTGGTGTTTGCAGGATATTTTGAGCCATCTCATGTTCCTGTCTGGTTCAGTTGATTTTGTGTGTGTGTTCCATGCAGGCTGTCACGATTTGTCTTATCTGTAAGGTCATGGGCCACAAGACACTCACACCACAAAGACCAGAGGCCTGATTCCTTCCTAGAACGCATCAGAGGGCCGGAGCTCGTGGAGGTGTCCACCAGGCAGAGCAACATCCGCTCCTTCCTGAGTGCCCGAGAGCGGCCCGGGGGAGCAAACGGGTAAGAAGATGTGTTTGTACTTCAAGTGAAGAGACTGAGGTTATGGTGCTTTCTTGGTAATTAGGATGTATTTTAAGAAGAGAGTAAGGAGCTTAACGTGGGAGATGAACAAAGTATCTAATGCTGCCTAGGAATCTTCACATAATTAAAGTATTGCACTTTCAGCAGACTTTCTCTTTCCCCCTGAAACACACTGTGACCAAAGTCTTGAAGTAAAGGATTTTAATCATGCTGCTCCAGGCAGAATGATTTCTCAGAACTGGAATTTTATCATATGCAACTTGATGTTGCTAAATTGCTCTCTACTGAGGAGAATGCAATTTCTATTGCAAGAATGTAGGATGTTTCTACTTTTGGCTTTTCAAGATCTTAATATGCATTATCTGCAAGTGTTAGGGAGCTCCAAAGAAGCAGTTGTGCAAAATGTGTCATTGCTTTGTTGTATCTACTCAGAAATCCATCTGATAACATTACAGAAAGTTTCTGATGCAGAAATGACAAAATCATTTGGATGCTGACTTCACTTATTAGCACATACACAGTCTTTGGTATGGAAGGCAGGTTCAGTCTTAATTTTTTTCCAGCAAAACGAAAGAGAAACCTTTATGTGTTTACAGTTCTTTGACTTGACGAATTATTGTTACTTTATAAATGTATGATGTGGAGTTTTAAATTTAACTACAGCTAAAATGGGAAAATCAAGCGCCAAGACAAAAGCTGACTTTCTGTTTGGCATTAGGCTTTGAAGAATAGACTCCTGTTTTTTTTGCATAATTAAAGATTGGTAGGTAAGCAAGTAATTAGTTTCAAAAATCTCAGCAAATAGTTCAGATTAAAGCAAAAACCTTTGAAGGTCTGTGCATTGTGCAGGTTACTATGATTTGTTGTAGTCCAGCACAACCTTATTATCTTCACTTGATCTGCTCCTTAGAAATTCATCTCAAGAGCACATTTTGGTGAATTATCCAGACTGTTGCCTGATTTCTCAGGTGTCTGGATCAGTAGCAGCTGCAGATGGGAAGTAATTAGAGAGGACAGCATTCATCCTGGGCCAATAAACCTCTGTATAAGGCTATTTGAAGTGAATTTGAGAGCAGCCCTCCTTGCCTTCTCAGTTTTATGCTGCTGCTGGTTGACAGTAACTCCCAGTTGTTGTATCATGAATGCTTAATTCTGCAGCAATGGCAGGTATGCTCATTACTTATCCACGAGCCTTGACACTGCATCTGTGAAGAAGACTTGAAAGGATTGAAGAAAGCTTAAAATAGTGGCCCAATGAGTACAGGGCTAAAAATAGTGACGTGCATCTTGCCATGCACTAATACGCCTAAGAACAGGCTTCAGACATCAGATGTGGTCACAAATGTGCATGCCAGGCACATGGCAAAAAGGAGCTGGTGCCTTGAAGCAGTTATGCAAAGGGGCTTATCACAGCAGTCAAAATTGACCTTGCTAATCTTATCAGTGCATATGTGAGAAGCTCGTGAGTCAGTCTGTTGTGTCTGTAAACACGTGCATGAAATACCAGCAGTCCTTACACTCTTTAATGTGTTTTATTTAACTTGCTTGCAGTCACTGGCCCTTGGCCAGGTTCAATGTCAACTTTAGCAACAACACCAATGAAGAGTAAGTACTGTAAACTTTCAAAGACCTTTCCACTACCAGCACCTTCTCTTTTTCCCTATCCAGCCCAGTAACATTTGTAGTATAAACTCCTTAGTTCTTCCTAAGCCTTTTCTAAGAGTATCGTTTTATTATAGAAAAAAGTCTAGTTTTCTTAGTATGAAAAGCATCCTTTGTGCTCCCTGTGAACTTCTTTTTGTCTGAAGTTACCCTTTCCTCTCAAGGAGTGAATTTGACTAAGCATTTAGTCCCTACCTTCTGTAGTTCAGCTGGCTGATTTTGCTGCATTACTAATTGATGCATTAATTTTTCAGTTTTTAAATGAGATTCCTGTATTAATTTTGTAATAGTGGTTTTCCTCTTTTAACACACTCGCCCCTTTTTAAAAATCAAGTGCCCCAAAAATTTCAGGTTGTCAAATGAGAAGTGGATACTGACGAGGGCACCAAAACCCACTTATATGAGCATCTTTTTAAAGTATGTGTTTCAGTTCAGTAGGTACTGTTGTTTTAGAGTGACAGACACCATGATATGGCTGGTATTGCCACAGAAGCTCTGACAGAAGCTGTCCTTTTGAATCTATTGTATATAATTGACAGGCTATTTCACTGTGGTACACCAAAGAGAAATTTACTGAGCAGGGTGAAGAGCTCCTGTAATTTAAAATCACCCAACACCAATGTTTGTTGCTTGTCTTAGACCACAGCTATCTGAAGACATATCTGCTCTTTAGTACCCAGGAGCAGAGCTGTTCTCATGCATAATGATTGTAATTTCTTTCATTGCTTTCCAGATGAAAACAAAAAAATTTAAAATAATCAGTACATCTTCTGATTGTGTCAGAAATACTTCTAGAAAACTCTTGGGGTTTTTTTCTCCAAATAATTCTATGATAGGCAAGTTTAAACTGCACATTTTAAATGATGCTGCAAAACCTTTTTGTACATAGCTGAACAAGAGATCTTCCTGCTCCTAAAGCAACTTTTTGATTTGGTTTGCATAACTTTTATTCAAAAGGAAAATCCGTGTGCAGTGAACAGTGACAGAAATGTGCAGATTTTTAGTTAGACTGATATAAAAGAAGTGCTATAAGCTTGGAGCTGAGCCTGCTAGATGGAGCCCAAAGGACTGATTAGGACAGAAATATTTATGCCTTATTCTGTTTCTGACAATGACTCATGTACCTTGGGCAAAACTTTCATCCTTTCAAAGTCTCATTATTTTTAAACGAAGACAAGAGCTGTCTGTCTACCTGCCCAACAGTCTGAAACGTACTTGATTTGCAAAGTACTTGACGGATGAGAAATGCAAATATTTGAATCGTTCAAAGACTATGACAGTGTTTTCATAAGGGTTGATGAAGTAGTTTTCTATGTCTAAAGCTGCACACAGCTTAGAAACACAGCATGGATGCTGCTGTGTTGGGGTCAAAGATGAAAGACAAAAACTGTTAGTTACTGGATTTCAGTTTACTCAGTGCCACTGGTAAAGAAAAAGAAAGGTGGACTTTTCACTATGTTAAAGACCTGCTTTCAAGTCTTTGAGTATGGCCAACCTTTTCCTCTGAGTGACTTCCACTGCCAGACTGCAAGTAGATGGGAGGATGATAAGCTGGGAGTTACCACAATAGAAAGATGAACAGAGGCAACATAAATGGAAGAAACTCACGAAAGGTACCTGTAGTTGACAGATGAGTTTGTACGAGATCTCAGGCCAGAGAAAAATAAGTATCGGCATTAGATGCTGTGTGAAAGTAAGTTTTTTCAAGTTTTAAAAAATAAAACATAAACATAGGGGGGAATTGGGCTTGTCAAAATACTTCCTCTAAACTTCACCACCACTCAGATTTTTTGACTGATTCTTGATCTCAACCTACTTCTCCTTGCATAACAAGATCCACAAACGTACAGTGGCCCTACCCTTTGAAAATTCTGTTTATTCAGAACTCTTCCTTTCTGGTAAGAATGCCAGGCATTTGAAGTATTGAGGAGCTACATTAATGCTAACAACAGCAACTGTGCATTTGCCTTTAGATCAGACACCATGCATAGTAATCTGCAGTGAAGTCCTACCATGTTTTTTAAACAGGAAGGAATTTTGAGGGCAGATTGGAAAATGAAGCAGTGAAGTTCTGAACAGTCAGTGACAGAGAAACAAATTCTTGAGAAGCAGTTCCTGCTGCTGTGTAGGAATCAGCCTTGGTAAATGAAAAGCTCTTTCTTTGATTTGAGATGCATGTAGAAATAGAAGATCAGCCAAGACAAAGGTTCTTTTCTCCTCCAGTTCTGCTCCCTTGCACTGTGTAATTTTGAAGGTTTTAGTGGTGGTGGTTAGCTTGGTAGGTATGCCCTTGGATGTGGCACACTGGAGGATCTCAGCATTTTTTAGCAAATGAGTCTTGCCTTTTCCAAAGTACACTATGGTGATGCATCACTGTGGAAATATCTAAGGGTAAGAAGTGGAACAGGTGCTCATTGCTGATTGGTGAAAGCTGGTACTATCTTAAAATTGGTGGCTGTCATGTCCTGTGGAGTGCTTCTTGCTCCCTGTAACAAGCACAGACCTTTCTGGCCTGAGCAATATGAGCAGGTGTGCATGGAAAGCACAAGTCCTGTAAGCAGCATTATTACATATCCTGTCCTTGCTGTGGGATGTTGCTGTCATTAAACTCATTTGTCCTTTCTTGACACCAGTGCAAAGGGAGACTCAGACCCAGTCTTGGCAGTTTAGAGGGGAACACAAAGCTCCCATGGGAGCAGGAATCCATGGCTTTCATTCAAACCAGACATTATATGTAGGGAGTTTTGTTATCCACATACACTGTAGTGTGAGGAACACTCATAGGCTTTTCTGTCTAAGGGGGACACCTCCTGCCTCAAGGACTAGACAGATTTCAAATAAAAAAGAGTGAGATCTCAGACGATGGATTTTCTGCTTCTGCAAATCAGCACCATTCTTCTCATCACATTACATGATTCTTCACCAAGGCATGTAGCAAATCTAGCTTTAAGAATAAGTATTGACCAGATCTTAAGAAAGACATTAACTTTCTGTAAGTTTGAAAAGTATTTGTGGGCCTGTCTGCATAAGTTAACGTATTATAAGACTCTTCTGTTCAGACAAACCTAAGAATGGGTCAAATCAGATCCAGAGGCAATTAATTAATTAAAATGTTGCTGTTTTTTAAATAATCATGAGAGGAGATTCAGCCTCATTTTGTATAATTACCGTGAAAGCTTCAGACAGTCACAGTGAGGTTTTGGCTGTGTGCAGGACGTTGACAGTTTGTTAAGCCATTTCACATTCTGTCATCATTTAATAGGTTTCTTTTAAAATGCGTGAGTTCTTAAGAGTCAATCAAACTGAAAGCATTTACTTAAAATCAGCCTGGTACACTGATGTCTGAAAAGGTCAAGAAGGTGTGGGCGACTAATGCAAAGAATCAGCCAGCTGGTTACCTGCTGTGATAGTGTGGTGGTGTCAGGGTGAGAAGTCTCAGCCTGTAAACCCTTTTTTCCAGTTGGATCCCTGTCCTGCTCTGTTTGGAGTCTAGTTTAGTTTCCCAAACCTCCACCCTCTCCCTGAACTGATCAGTATTGGTAATATTGCTAAGCCTTGCATTGTGTTGTACAGCAAAAAGGAAGAAAAGAAAGAGGTTAAAGAGGAGAAAAAAGAGGAAAAGAAAGAGGAAAAAAAAGAGGAAAAGAAAGAGGAAAAGAAAGATGACAAAAAAGATGATAAAAAAAAGGAAGAGTAAGTATAAAGAATGAATGTGTGATTGTAACACATCTCTTACACTACAAAACATGGTATAGCATTTCATTGTACTGCTTTTACAGTTGTTGTCCTGTAGACTGCAGATTCTTAGGCTGTCAAATCTTTAATACATTTTCCCCTTTGGGAAGATTTCAACTGCTCAGCGAAGCTGTTGTATCTTGAAGACCTGTGTTTAGAACTTTCAGAAACAGCTTCCTATGTCAGTAAAAGGGAATTGAGCTACCTCTGGTCACTTTGAGTTGAAGATCACTTTTTAATTATGAGAACATTTTAGGACAGCAGTCTGCTTTGCAGAGCTGCACAGACTTTTCACTTTTCCAGAATTTCCATAACAATTCAGAGCAGATGAACCAAAATTCTGGTTCATCTTACCATGTAGAAATATCTTACGCGTAGGAAATTAAAGGTTTGGTAGTAAGTTTAGTTATTTCACTGACTAGTATATTTAATTACTTAATATGGTGCAGTTCGTTGCTAGTGATCACTAAAACTTGCTTCTCTTGGTTAGGGGATGGTGTTTTTCTACAACAAAATGAGGTAATTGGAATGCTTTTTACAGAAATAGATCCTGTTCTTGCTTTGTTCCCTTAAATCTGACCCAAATATAGCACAATTTGCTATTACCAGTGAGTAAAAGTAATGATGATGGCAGATAAAAAAAGAATGCATTTGAGTGGCCTTCACAGTTAAGCACTATGTTAGGGTAATATACTGTAGGTTTGTATGTATGTATATGGTGGCCCCTCCTATATAGATATGAGAGAATTCCAAATGGACTCTGGCAGATCTCAGGATCTTTATTCATCAAAGCTTTTAGTTGTTTTTTTCCAATTGGAAAGCCTTTGTTCTAAGTGCTCTCATTTGGCTTTAATTACTATGTAGTGAAAGCCTGAGCTTTGCCAAGAGCCAAGCCAGTAGCCAAGAGTGTTTTAAAACATTTTGTCAAAGAAAATGAATGTTTTAATGTCTACAGGGTAGTGTAGTCTGACATATAAAGACCATATTTCATGGTCACCAGTTTTGAGGTGGTGACCAGGTTGCTAGAAGAAATGGTTTAAAACCAATAGCGAAGATGGTAAAGTAAATACTTTTTAGATTAAAGCTGCTTCCTTTACTCACATTGCCTGGACATTCAGCTGACAGCAATGGTAATGCCAGAAATACACATAGATTTGAAATACATTATCATTACATTTTAATATATTTGCATTCTTGGAGATTAGGAAAAGTCCCACAATTACATATTCAAACAAATACATAATCTGCATATTATTATGCAGTCCACAGATCGCACTTTCACTGTTGAAATAATTTTGCAGCTGTGGACCTCAAATCTACTAATGTATATTTCCTCTGACTACATGCCTGTTTGCTCTCTATTCCCATATCAGCCTTTCTCATGCTGGAGGTGGGCACTTCTGAGCATACTCTGTGCCATTAGCCGTGCTGTTCTTTAAATCTTTACATTCCAGGCCTGTATGCTTCCTTTAGCATCACTTCCTTGTTGTGAGGCCTGAGGAGCCAGGACTGTGAGTGTGTCAAATTTGCCTTTACATACTAGGATGTGTTTCAGCTCTAGTCACACACACTGTACATGCATATGCACACAGAGCTTCTTACTTGTACTGATGTGTTTGAATACATATGTGTTTTACTTGTTCGAATGCATGCTTATATGGTCAATTCCATAATAGAATTAAAAATCAATAATTAACCTGCAAAGGAAGGCTCTTTCTCTTGCAATGAAATGTAACCTTCTAACAGGAGTGATAATGAGAAACATTTAACAATTAACCTTTTCTTTTTCAGTGTGGGGCTTAATACAGATGGCTTTGGGTTTCAGCCTGGGAGATATGAATGTCTGTGTTTTTCTTTCCACTCTTACTTTTTCCAAAGTTGGGTCAAACAAAGAAATAGAGCTTGTTAGATGGGCTGTCTAATATCTCATCTGGACTGCCTGCATGGATACTTTCTGTTCTTGGGCAGCTGTGAGTTCATGATGAGATGAGCAGCCTCAGGAAGTGGGAGATCCAGCAGGTTGCTTGCTAACATTTCCAGTGTAAATCTGCACGTTTTGCTTTCCAGGCCGAAAAAGGAGGTCTTTGTGGTAGATCCTTCAAGCAATCTGTACTACAACTGGCTGACCGTAATTGCAGCACCCGTGTTCTATAACTGGTGTATGCTAGTGTGCAGGTATGGATTTAAGTTAGTAACAATTTTACATTTCAATCATTATATTTCCTATGTAAATCACCTTCTTATCTCCCTGTGGTATCTTTTGGGTGACTTACCCAGAAGGTTTTACAGTTCATGTGCCCTTAGGGATGCATGATATGCGTACCACTGGGAACAGGTTGCTAGTGCTTCTTTTTTTTTTTATTCTTTGTCTAAAAGCAGGTGGATGTAACTTGCAGTGAGCGTCCTCATGAGCGCTGGTGTGGCCTTTGTGTGCCACCTGCCGGCTGGTGGCTGAGCTGTGTCCTGGCCACTGCAGCCGGCTCCCTGAGCACTGCCAGGGATGGGGGCTTCTCATCACCTAGGAGAGAACAGAAGGGAGCAATGTGGGCAGTGGTGGGGCCTCTTAAATTCATATAATGCATCTTTTGGATGCTCAAAGGGCAGTAAGATTTAACTCAAGTGTTTCTTTTCCATGATAGAAAGTAGAAATCAGTTTCAGTCAATGTGATGGAGGGCTGTAGAAATGGTTTCCTTACACTGTGTAAGATGGTAGAGAGAGATGAGGATGGCTTGCCACTGAGAAACAAATCTTTTATTTGGGAATTATCTTCATGGAAATGTGTATCCTGTGAAATCGGATGCAGTTTTAATTTTAGGGATATATGTAATCCTCCATAAGTGTACTTATATAAGCGTGGCACATATGTGTTTGAGTTTTATTCCTGTCCCAAACACCTTTGAATTCTGAAAGCTCCTGGTGTCTGTTTGGGCATAGCTCAAGTTTGCAGATATCTGGACATGGAGATATGCTGCCTGTAATATTTCTGTTCCAGAAATGTGCACAAACATGCTGCTAGGGCACATAATGCAAGTACTCTGCTTATGCAGTTGGCCTAATGTTTTTAAAAAAATCTTTGTTTCTTTAGAGCCTGCTTTGATGAACTACAAATGGACCATATTAAAATGTGGCTGTTCTTGGATTATATCTCTGATGTTATCTATGTTATTGACATGTTTGTCAGATTCAGAACAGGTGAGTCTTTCTGGGATTTTACAGTGCTTTCAAATACTGCATGGATATAAAGGATGGACACAAAAATTCCCCTGTGGGGTCTGACCACTGTAATATCCTGTCAGAATGTAACAGTGGAGGCTTTGGGAAGATGAACTGTATGATCAGTTTGGATTTTTTTAAGGCCAGACATTCCAATACTTGCTCTTCACTTGCCTCTAAATTCAGTTCTGTCAGTAATAGGCATGCCAGATGCTGAGGGCATAGCCACTGTAACGAGCTGTGTGGGGAAAGGACAATAGGGCACTTGGGGCAGGAAACTAACTGCACCCCACAACTCTCAACTTGCAACTGCAAACCCTCTGCTGTTTTCTTAACCAAGCTGCGCAGGCAGGATCCTGGTCAGAAGTGGTTATTGAGTTGGTCAAGTGAAAGACCTGGCACCTGTCTCAGCCTTCAGTCTGTGGTCCTATGCCTGGAATAGCCCCTCTGCCACCAGCTGTGCTTCCTGCAGCCTCTGTGAGGTCCTGGCTGGGTTTCCCACTGCCTGGTGACAGGATAGACTTAACCCAGGAGCCTCTGCTTAGGTCCTGCCTTCCTGGAGGAAGTGTGAATCCAGAGGATCTGTGAGGGCTGTGCCATGCTATGCGTAAAGTGGTTCTCTTCAGTTTCTTGTCCCTGTTTATGTAACCCAGGCAGGCTGAGATTTTAACCTTAAAGTAGTATCTGTTTTAAACTGAACGAGGTCCTAATATAGGCCTAAGGAAAGACATACAGTGATCCATATAACCAAGTTACTGAACAGTCCTTGATGCACTTTGGTGCTTGCACTTTGGTCCATGCCAGTGAGCACCCAGTGTCTAGGGACAGCTAGGAGGACAACAGTGGGTGTTGTTCATGGAGGTGTTTTTGGAGAGGTGTGGAAGAACTTACATGTGAATAGAAGATGTCCTGGTAGCTGGTCTTGGGCCAGAAAACATCTCCTGTCTCATTCTCTTCAGTGGTACAGACAAAGCTTCAAAATGTCCTTCGAAAGGGTCCAAAACAACACTGATCATTAAAAAAATGAGAGTAATTTTAAATCTTTCAGTTTAACATCTTATCCATTTTAATCTATTTATTTATTTAAAGCCATGCTGACAGCTTGATGTTAACTATGGCTTGTGACAAGTTGTAAACAAGATGGCCTAAAAGTGCTGTCATGTGGGAAGCACACAACCCATGGCAAGGCAAATTCTTAAAATTAGCAAGTACCTTGTTCAACAGGAAAGTCAGTTTCAGGTACCAGCCTAAATCACAAGAGTGCTGTATTCGAGGCAGGATGGGGGACAGTGTTCATCCTCTTTGTGTAGTCAAAATGTCAGCTGTGCCAACTAAATTTACCTTCTGCAGTTACATCTGTTACTGTAGTGGGAAAGAACAGAGCAGAAATTAGGCATGTCCAGGAAAAACAAGTTATAAATTTCCGTGGGCTGTCCTGATAATGATTATATGGCTGTTAAAGCCTGACTGGAATTTGAATTTGCAGGCCTGGCTTGCAACTGCAGAATTGCTGGAGCTGTCTCCTGAATGCTTCAGTGCAGGTGTCTGCTCCAGTTCCAGGCACTCCAAGAAAGGAGTCGCTTCTTTTAGGTGGTAAAATCTTTGTGAACTCTCTTAGCAGTCCCTCCTGGCTCTCCCTTTGCCTGGTGCCTTTTCCTGTGAGTCTGCAAGGCCCATCTACCCTGGGGACAGAGGTCCTGGAAGCCTTTGGGGAAGAGTGTGACTTCCTGCTGAGGGCAGGGGCTGCCTTTGAACTGAGGCCTAGGTAGCCCCACAACTATTCTGATCATCAGCTTCCCCATGGTGCTTTTCTGTCTAGCTGCCAGGCCAGTTGGACTGCATTTCACCTACTGGATGACTATGCACTGTGAAACAGGAAAGATTCATGTCTCAGCAGCTGGTCATGCTTAGCATACCGTGTGTTCTAATGCTTTCAAAGGATTTCACTATAAGACTTTAATTCCATAAGGGAACAAAAAGCTGAGAGGTTTTATTTCCCTTCTGGAGGAAGGTGTTTTCAAAGTTATTTTTCATAATTGTGTATCAGAAATTCATCAGTCTGGTCAGCTTTTCTATTTAGTTGTATAACTAAAGGGCATATTTGACCAACTTTTTCAGCAGTTTTCTGGGAAGCAACACATGCATGGCACAGGAACAACTTCCATTTGTAGTTGCCATCAGTTTGCAGATCCAAAGCCAGATACACACAAATAGATGAGGTATTTACAGATGCTCCACACATTCCAGAAATACAGTCATGCTGTGTAGGGCACAAAGAAATGCAGCTTGGTGTTCCTCAGCAGATGCTTCCCTGAGAAAGCTATAGATTGCTTGTAGATTGCTAAGTGATTAGTAAAATGTGATAATCCCAGATATACAGGGAATGTTACGGTTTTTTCTCAGTGAACTTTTCCTCCTGAGTGGCCTAGTGGGCTGATAGTTGGATATCTCCATTGCAGTTGCAGCAAGTATTTTGCAGTGCATAGACTGTTCCTTGTGGAATATTTAATGCTCTCAGAGGCACAGAAGAGCACTGTGGCTGTACTGTCTGCAGTAAAGGTCTCTTACTGCAGTTTACATCTACTCGTAAATTTTTTAAATCTAATACTTTTCAAAGTCTTTAGAATGAAGAAACATTGATGTGTGAAAGTCCACTTAGTAGCTCTCTCACTAGAAACATAAAAAAGTGCAAACCAAGGAAAATCCTGTCAGTTTTAACATTGTACACAAGAGGAAAAACGTGACTCAGGGAGGGGAGTAACTGCATTTCTTTATCTCAAGGATATCTATATTGTTTGGAACAAGTTTCCAACAATCCATTATACCTACTTATTCTTGGTACTTATTTAAAAATATTCCACTCCTATTTCAACACAATTGCTTAACACTTGCTTAACTTACTTATGACTCATGCCAATGATTCATGAAAAATTAGACACTTGAATCTCCCTCTTTTTTTTGCAAAGATACTTGAAAGATCTGTCGCAGAATAGAGTGGAAAATCTCAGGGAGCACTGTGGTGATAACAGAGTCATTGTTCTTAATCATTACGTATCAGCTTTGAAACTTGATTGAAATATTTAAATATGCAATTAAATGCCCTCAATATCTGTAGGCATAACAGTACAAATTTTAACATTCGTAGGCCTGAAATGTAAGTCACTCACTACTGTTGATGGTATTTTTATTCTAACAATTAAAATCTGCCTTTTTATTCTCTAAAGGCTTCCTTGAACAAGGCTTGCTAGTTAAGGATGAGAAGAAATTACGAGAACATTACACCAAAACTCTGCAGTTCAAACTGGACGTGCTGTCTCTTGTGCCAACGGACCTGGCATATTTCAAGCTTGGTTTGAACTACCCTGAGCTCCGATTTAACCGCTTGCTGAGGATCGCTCGGCTCTTTGAGTTTTTTGACCGTACTGAGACCAGGACAAATTATCCAAACATATTCCGTATTGGCAATCTTGTGTTATACATTCTTATCATCATCCACTGGAATGCATGCATATACTTTGCGATATCGAAGGTGATTGGGTTTGGAACCGACACCTGGGTGTATCCCAACGTGTCTGTTCCCGAGTATGCGCGCCTGTCCAGGAAGTACATTTACAGTCTGTACTGGTCGACACTCACGCTGACAACCATCGGAGAAACGCCGCCCCCGGTGAAAGATGAGGAGTATCTCTTTGTGGTCATCGACTTCCTGGTGGGCGTGCTCATCTTTGCTACCATTGTCGGTAACGTCGGCTCCATGATTTCCAACATGAATGCTTCCAGGGCAGAGTTCCAGGCCAAAGTGGATTCCATTAAACAGTACATGCAATTCCGAAAAGTGACTAAGGATTTGGAAGCCAGGGTTATTAAGTGGTTTGATTACCTCTGGACCAATAAGAAAACAGTGGATGAGAAGGAAGTTCTCAAAAATCTGCCTGACAAGTTGAAGGCCGAAATTGCCATCAATGTCCATTTGGATACGCTGAGGAAAGTGCGTATATTTCAGGATTGTGAAGCTGGGCTTCTCATTGAGCTGGTGCTGAAACTGAAACCTACGGTCTTCAGTCCTGGTGACTACATTTGCAAAAAAGGAGATATTGGCAGAGAAATGTACATTATTAAAGAGGGAAAATTAGCTGTGGTGGCGGATGATGGCATAACCCAATTTGTAGTCCTAAGTGATGGCAGCTACTTTGGTGAAATCAGCATCCTAAACATCAAAGGTAGCAAATCTGGCAACAGGAGGACAGCCAACATTAGGAGTATTGGTTATTCTGATTTGTTCTGCTTGTCTAAGGATGATTTAATGGAAGCCCTCACAGAATATCCAGAAGCCAAAAAGGCTCTGGAAGAGAAAGGACGTCAAATTCTGATGAAAGACAATTTAATAGATGAGGAGGCAGCAAAAGCAGGAGCTGACCCAAAAGACTTGGAAGAAAAAATAGGACGACTTGAAGTAGCTTTGGATACACTGCAGACTAGGTTTGCGAGGCTTTTGGCAGAATACAGTGCATCTCAACAAAAGGTGAAACAGAGACTTGCCAGAGTAGAAACCCGAGTGAAAAAATATGGCAGTGGCAGCTTATCAGTTGCAGAAGCAGAGGCTGAAAAACCTGAGGAAGAGAAAAAGTAGTAATGGAGTATTTATATTTCCTCATTTATTGGAGAAGGTTGAAGCACTGAAAGCCATAAATGTATGTAAATATGTGTGTGCATATATAGACATAATTATTTTTATATGAACTCAAGAGAAGGGTTTTTAGCATTTTTAACTGAAGCAGTATTTTCTTGTAAATAGAACACTGTCACCTTCTTCTTGGGGGGAGATTTGGTCCAGCACCTGGTACTTTTTTGTACTGAGAGTGGGTTTCTTACAAGTCATGCTCAGAATGTCTGTTGTGTTTGGTACCTGTAGGTACCAAAGAGACACATTATCTCATCCTGCACATTGTGCATTAAGGAGACATTGTACTTGAAGTAGAAGGGATTATTTTTTTTTCTTTTTAAGAGTTTAAAAAATGTTTATAGGGTGCCCTGCTCTAACTGCTACTTTAGTAGCTGATTAAATACATGAATGGATGTCTGGGTTTCTCAAAATCTTTGTTCTTTCACAGTCTGTGCAAACAGCTTGACAGCAGCTAAGCAGTGTCAGGTACCTGGCCATTGCGGTGCACCCCGCACGTGTTGTATGAAATAGCTGTGCATTCAGATGCTTTAGTCTGATTCTCTCTAATGAGCTGGGCTCCGCACAAAGGACCATGCTGACAGAGTAGCAGTGCTCATTCGTGTCTCTTCTGGCAGGGTCTGTGACAGCCTTTGCTGCTCTGCAACTGCTTCACCAGGGGAGAGGGAGGGGAATCCTCCCTTTTTTTTTTTAGCCCAGTTCCATCCCCACTGGTAAAATCCTCACTTGGAAAGGAGTCCCCTAAAGCTCACTGGTGGAAGGTGTCTGGAGCAATATGACTTCACCAACCCTGGGAAGAGAAAAGACAGCCCTGATGTGCACAGCTCCCGTATGTAGGGTGCTGAGTGAACTCCCTGGCAAGTGGGCAGTCCCAAGGGAGGCTACTGAGAAATCCCATGGGCTGGCAGGGCAGGCTGTTGCTGCTAAGCAGCTTGCTCCCACAACAGCATTTCTGCAAGGCAGGGAGAATAAGCCCTGTGTTGCAAAGTCATTCCAGTCATTTAGACTTATGTTTTCTTCCTTTTTATTTCTTCTGAGGATGTCTGCTCCATCTCCCTTTGCTGATTACTGCCATCTTTTCTCCAAAGTGGCCAGTGGCACTCAGGATTATTGGTCCATCAGCTGAATCGTGTCCTATTTTTGTTTAACGGCTTGAGAGAAATGTGGGAGTTCTGAGAGGCTGGTTTTGGCAGGGGTGTAGTGCCCTTGGTCCCACCCAGAGGCAGGCAGGGCTGAGGTGGAGCTGGGCTCATTGCAGGGTACTCCTGTGAGCACAGATGGTATGATCACAGGCCGCTCAACTTGCAACTTTCACCTCGAGACAGAGGCGGGTACCACACTCACCTTGGCTGACGTTCACTGTTGTGTGACTCAAACCCACTGTATCTGGTAGGGGTTTTGTGCATATCAACGTGTTCTCCATCAGTCATCATTCTCTGTAAATACCTAACTATCTACCCAACATAGCGCAACTGTTCCAGCCCACTAGGTATATATGAGTAAAACTGTTTAAAGTACTCTTTATACCAAAATTTATATTGATACCTGTTTAAAAAACCTACGAACACAGGACTGCTTCTTTACCTGATGGATCAGAACAGCCTAATCTATCAGTTAAATTCATGTTTGCTCTTCCCTTTCCATGCCTCTTGATCTGGTTTTCATATGCCAGGAAAAGAGCATTTTGATGCTATTGGCTTCAGTCACTTCCAAACATACAGCTTCTGGCATGATGAAATCACATCCTTTGGCGTCTTTCATCTCTGTAAGATGTTTTTTCCTCTTTAATGTGGCTACAGCATGTACATTAAAATATTTTGAGTATTGTTCAAGCAACTCAGTGTTTTCTCTTATCCATATCCCTCTGGATTTTAGTATTTCATGACACACTTTGATCATGTCACCATTACATGGCCCAGAAAATTGTTAGCTGGAACAGAGATCTGAAGTGACAGAAAACCAAGTGGAAATGGTGGTCTCCCCTCACTACAGGGCAGCTGGCATGCAGCTTTGGTCCTGGGCCCAGTTTTGACACTGTCCCTGTGTTTGCAGATACCACACAGGCACAAGACCCTGACCATTATCCCACTGCCCAAGGGATGCCAGGTCCCATGGGGCACAGAGCCTGCCAGACTCTTCATGCTGCTGCCACCTGTCTGCTGTCTTCCCCTTCCCAGCTCCAGGCAGGGTGGTACAGCAGGGACAGTGGCTTGTCTAGCAGAAATAAGTGTGTGCAGCTTCTGCTATTTGCACACAGGTCACTTACCAAAAATTGCCTGGCACAGACTGGGCTGGGCTGGTCCTTCAACTCTGCCACAAGAGAAAGCAAGGAACAGGGCAGTGCTTACAGAGCATTTGAACATAAGCCCTGAATCTAGAAATAGGTTTAATGGCCACAGCACTCACTTCACGTGGCCCTAGGTGGGTAGCTATGGGCTGGCACTACTGCTCCAAATTGCCTGTGCTGAGTGAGACACCAGATGGGCAAAGTCTGAGAGGTTTGAACATCTGCTCCACATGCAAAAGGAGAGGAGAGGTGGTGGAGTGGCATACCACGCTCCAGTTGCTGCTTGGAGTGAGCTTTTGCAGGGAAAGGGCCTCAAGACATGGACCTGTACTCTGACAGCAAACAATTCTAGCCTTGCTCCTCTCTGAAGTGCTCTCAGTAGTAGTACCTCATCCTTTTACCCTCATCCCCTGCTATTATTTCACTTTACAGTTTTTACAGCAGAAAACTGCCCTGGCAAATTCAATGAACTGAACTTCAGAAGCAGAAGTGACAGCAAAACAGCTCAGGTGTTTGTACAGTTGAGGGTTGGGGTTTTCTTGACAGCGCAGATCTTTCTTCAGAAACAGCCCAGGGAAGGTACAATCATGCTTTTAACTCTTTTCTCTAAGGCATCAGCTTTAGAGTTTCATTCCTGCTGAATATTAATGTACAATAGGAGGGCTCTACATTAAAAACCAAACTTCTCAGTGTCCTTTCCCCCACAAAAGTGTTATGCTTTCTCTGGCTGGTCCATGTGTTGCTGGCTTTGGAAGACATACTCATGTCTGTATCACTGTTGACACCAAGGATGAGACCTTCACAGGCTAAACCTAGGCCAGGCTGTCCAGTGAGGTGACACAGGTGGACTAAATGAGAGCTACTCTTCACCCTGAAGATTTGCAAGATGACAGCATTTGCACTTGGCTTCAAAGTCCCCCAGCTCTTCTATTAATGTTTCCAACCTGGAACAAACAGAAAGAATGTCTTGTCTACATAATTCAGTATTCGCAAAAACCCCTCATGTATCCCTGAGAGCAAAATGAATTATGCACTAAATGGATCTGGCAACTGTACAGGCAGTTAAAGTGCAAGATTTCAGTTGTGGCAGCTTTCCTGAGGGAAGCCATCAATCTGGGACTCCCCTCTCCTCCCCAGCCCCATTCACAGTCCAGAGCACGAGAAGGATGCCTGAGGAGGGGAAAACACACAAGCCCTGAGGAACAAGCTCAAGGAAAATGGTCAGGCCTTTTGTTTCTGAAGTTCAGATTCTGCAATAATTTCCAGTTCACAAGGGCTGAGGCTTGCTGCTGCCAACTGCCCTTGCAGCTTCACTGCGGCAAACAGTCCTGCTGTTCTGTGTTCACAATCAAACCCCTTCCACACCCCAGGAGCGGAGGGAGGAGGAAAGGCTTGCACTCTTTAAGCAGTTATTTAAGGATAAACACAAACATTAGCTTTACTCCAGAAGCAGCAGCAGTTCTCACCAATTTCCTTCATCAGAAGCTGGGAGATCACCTGGGCTCCTGCAGGGAGAATGCAGGTTGCAGTGCTGATGGCTCAGCTTCCATGGGCTGTCTTCCCAAGAGGCTGAGGACACTATCCAGCTCTAACAGAGACCTGTCTTATTTGTACAGGTCAATCAGGGGTAGAGTGCTAAAACCAGCAGTGCAGAAGCATGGAAGGAATTTGCTAATGGATGCTGTTCTATTTTTTTTTCCTTAGCATTTGTGGTGGCTGGTACCAACATTTCTGTAAGAGAGCAGCTATTAGGAATGCACAGCTGTATTCCATAGCAATATTTTACTTGCAGAGTAGTGCAGATAATTCATCCAAATTCCTGCAGTGGGATTCCCACTGTTTTCAGATTACTTGTAGGTTTAGGCCATTTAAACCAATTCCTCAGGCTGCTTGTTCCCAGGTCCAATGCTTGGCACAGGAAAGCCTCTCTTACAGCAGCAGCTTTAGGTACTCTCAGTGAAGGAAATGATCCAGAGGTGGAAATTTTAAGTTCTGACTATTGAAAACCCAATGCCTTATCTCCTTGCAATAACAGCTGCCTCTGACCACACTTGCATCAAGGGGAAAAAAGCTTATGTCTAGCAGCACAAAGCTGCAGAACTTTTCTAGCTAAGCACCTCATGCCTTTCCAAACACATCGGTTGCCTCCACAGCTCATTTATCCTGTCAGCCACAGTGAGGCTTTTCCATGCATGGTTCAGCCTGAGCACTGACAGCACAGGGAAGGCTCAGGGCAGATTGACAGAGGAGCTGCCCCAAGCAGAAACACTTTCAATTCAGGGCTTCAAGGCTGAGTGTCATTGCCATAATGTGACTGCACCAGCCATGAGCACTGGCAGCTGAATGATGAATGTGGTGAGGAAGAATAGGAGCAAGAAAAGAGCCATGCAGCACCTCGGGGCAGTTCAAAACCGCAGCCAAGAGCAGGAATGACAGACGTGCTGAGTGAGGGAGACACCCCAAGCTGCTCAGCTTCCTGCCACCAGGGAAGGCAGGCTGGTACAGAAGGGATGTTGCAATCTGGAGCCAGAGACCCGGTAGACAGACCCTGTAGATTTTTCTAAACTGATTTACGCTTAGTTTGGTGGCCAGAATGGGCCTAAGCCAGACCGATAGGTGACAGGAATGACTCCAGAAGGGCATTCCCCCTCCCCAGCCACTGCCAGTTGCTGAAGGCAAACCTGTTGTGCAGCACAGCAGAGCTGCCTACTCTGTATGAGGTTTAGTCCTGCACAGCTTCACTCTCACTTGGGCAGGGTAAAGGGAAAATTTCAAAGTCAGGAGGTGCTGAGATCAACTGATGCTGCCATTAGCCACTAGGAGACTTCAGACGCTGCACTCATCCTCGGGATCCAAGATTTCCAGAGGAAAGGTAAAAAACTGCAGAGTGGCTGCTGGAGGCTCCCACCTTGCAGATACTGGGAAGAAATTGCTGAAAGAGCCCGTTTTTACCACCCACAGCCCTGCAGCAGTGAGGCTTGGAGGCAGCAGGCAAATCATTGTCACCAGCTGCCCCCAGTGCTGCTGCTGGGCTGCAGCAGGATGTGGTGTCCAAAAGTGCTGGCTCCAGGCCAGCCCTTGTCCTGCAGAAACCAAGAGCACAAAAGTGAAAAGAAGGGACTAAACCCAATCTCTGAAGGTGGCAACAGAGGACGGAGGTGGTCCCAGGAAGAGTCCCAAACTCAGGAAACCTTTCCTAGGGCTTAAACACCAAGAAATCATCTCTCCTCCAAAATCAAAGCTAGCAAGAAAACTGTCTTGGACGATAAAACTGCTTGTCCAAACTGCTGCAGGTCGGAAGCAGGATTGCTTCTGAAAGGCCTGAAGATGTCTGGAACAGCGAAAGAGCAATGCTCTCATCCAGGCTGGCTGCTGGCCACTACAGCTAGGGCAGAAAGCAGAACCCGGTGGCTCCAGCCCTACACCGAATCAGCCAAACAGGAATTTTGTTAAAAAGGCTATCCTCTTGGGGATTTTATTTTGGGAATGAGACCCTCCCCAGAGAGATTGAAGTGTAAAAAAAGTGCAAGAGCAACCCTTATCAGATGCTCACAATGAGGTCTGTGTTGTTTTTAAAGAAAAGTACCTGTATTGGTAAAGCCAAAATGTCATTTATTTCATGTGGCTTACTACAAAATTCATAGTATTCTTCATTCATAGGTGACAAAAATTAAAAATCAGTGTGCATGGCACAAGGGTAATTTTTCTTTTGAAAACACTCTTTCATCTAGAAAACATTATTGTGCTGCACTTCCCATTTTTATTAAAATCAATTATATTAGGAAACAAAACCCCTTCAATTGTAACATACTGGCTCACCTGATCTTTACCCCTTGCTGTTCAAACAGTGAACTTGCTAAGGGAAATATTAAATGAAAGGTAGCAGTTCAAAACCTGGAACAGAGAAGTTCAACTAGTTGCCATTTCATAGCCAGTCACTCCTGAGCACTGTTACTCCCTCTGCTGTCCTATACAGGTCTGGAAGCAGAAGGATGCAGCGGGAAGACAGTTTCAAGGGATGTTTTCTGTACATGACCCCAGTGGCACAGCAGGTACACCAGACATTGGTGACATTAAGAAGAAAGGCTTCATATCAGCTTTGCATGTAACAGTTGAGCCACAAATCTCTGCAGTTTCTATCATCACTTGACATTGGCAGGTCCAAGCCATGAGCCAAGGCCACAGGAGCAGCAGGATCCCTGCACATGCAGTTGTTTGTAGTTGATCTGTGCTACCTGTCCTTTCAAGGGCAGATGTCTTAACTCCAGCAACTGCTGTCTGACTTTCAGAATCAGCTCTGGTCTCAATTTTTAAGTTTCAAAACAAACCTACCCAGCAAAATAATGTAGGAGTTCCTAATATAATCATATTGTCCTAAAATAGAATAATGATTCCCACTCTCCACTTGCATCTCCAATGTCCTTGTCTCTTAGACATTTCCCCATACAGAAATCCCAGCACAGAATCTATATTGAGCAAGACATCCATAAACACAAGGACACTAGGCAAACTTCAGTTTATCAGAAATGCTCTCTTGCTGTATCCTACAAATAGTGCAGAACAGAACTACACTTGTATATCTGCAATTAAAACCACTTTCCCACACACTTCTTAATTGGGTTAATGAAGAAGAATAATAAAAATCAACAGCTGAAGACACCTTCAGCTAGAGCACTAGGGAAAATACAGTGACATTTCATGGGTTTTCCAAATTAATTCATCTGAGTAAGAAATGACATGTCTAAAGACTAATGACAGTATCAACTGTTATTTCCAAAGCAGTGTCCCTTCCATGATACAGTATAAAACTGAATTTCTTAGAATTAATTTTATTAAGTCCGCGCTGGTCTTACAAATCTTACGACAATTTAATTAAACTTTCAACTATGAACAAGAACGGTAAGTAACTTACCACAAACCCTTGTGACTCAGACTAAGCATAATAAACACAGCTCTTGTTAGGAAAGGCTTGATTTTGAATAGCTAAACTTGGAAGAAACTCCTGCTCCATCTTCCATGCTGAAATGATGGAGTTTTTCTGCATAGTAAGTGAGGCACAGCTCAAACATTCCACCCGATTCATATTCATCACAGAAACTCTTGAGACAGCCAGGAAATTTTTAATCCTCTCATGAGATTAAAAATTTACCTGGAGATAACTGGCTACAACAGTGTGATGGAAACACCTTAAAGCTGATGATGGGGTTGTCCTCTTCCGGAACATCAACAGCATGGAAACCTGTGTCCAATTCCCTGCTCCACAGAGCAGAAGCCCAGGCAGGCACCCGGGCAGCTTACACTGCAGCCCTCTGCAGGCTAAGCCCACCAGGTCCATCACACCTGTGTGGTGTCAGATGTGATAGGAAGCTCTTGCTTCAGCAGGGAAGCTGTTGGATGAGAGGCACGGACTGACTACTGTAACACAGAGTTGCTTGGAGCCCTGGGGCCATTTCCAGCCCATTTCAGCATCAGCTTTCCTCAGAATGCAGGGTTGGAGGGGGTCTCCTTGGCTGCCACCATCCTGCCTGCCAAATGGAAGACAAGCCCAGTGAGAAGTTCATGAAATACTATTCCTTAGTTAACTGAACTATGCTCACTCCTGATGGCTGTTCCTGATTTTTTTAGCAAGAGGCAAAAGCTTTGATCTTTTAAAAGGTATTGCTCTGTTTACACAGCTTTATGTGCTAACGTACCTCCAGAGCTAAACAAAACCATTTCTTCACTCCTAATCAAATCTGAAACAGTGCAACATTAAGATGACTCTTTTCAGTGCATTACTTCTCTTGCACTACAGTCATTTTTGAAGCATGTACAAAACACAGAAGCCTGAAGGCACCTTTGCACCGAGGCTGGAAACATCCAGGCAGTCTATTAGGGCGCCGAAGGAGATACTTGAAGAGGCATCTTTCATTTGTCAAATGAGGCAGTGCTGAGATGTCCAAAATATTTTCTTGTCAACATACTGAAGACACCCTGAGGAGAAAGCACCACCACACTGGCACTGGACTACTGTGTTGGAAGAGGAATTTTCTGTCTCACTCAAGAGAGATATTTCCATGACACTTCTCCAAGTTTTGTAGACCTAAACTTTGCTTGACACTGTGAAAGACATTCTAGATGTGCCTGGAGCCCAGAAAAAAAGCAAACCAAACCCAACTTAAAATGGCATTTTCCCTTTCATACAACAGAATGCTGGCTGAAACTTCTGCAGGACAGGAATGCAGCCTGCAGGTGAAAGACTTCAAGATTTATTTATTTTAAACCTTATCAACTGGTGCTGCTGAACAACTAGTGCACTTACACCAGCACTAAAGAGATAAGGTTTCAATACAGTGGTATTTGGGGGGAGACAGTATATATTTACATGAGAAATCAGTCAAATACGAAGTACTTATATCTTACCTGAAAATGATTCCTTGAAAAACAACTTATGCTTTTGAAGGCCAATGCAATTATGTATTATTTTAATCAATGCTAAAGGAAAACAGAAAGAGCATACTTACAATGTCAACAGTTGATTTAGAGAACTTTGTATTGCTATCAAATTATGCTGTCTGCACAGCTTTTAGACCTATATAAAAAACCCCAACATGAATCACATACACCTGTCAGCTGGGTGTAACCACAAACCACAGCTAAATTAGTATAAGAAGAGTTACAGGGATAGAGTTTAACAGCATTAGACTGTGGACACAGTACATACCACAAAGCAGAATCGTGATGTGTTCACGCTTGTAGTGAAGCACCTCAAGGCACTCGGCAAATGTTCTTACCACCTACAGCAAGAGTTGCTCCAAACTTGAAGGGCTCAGCAGGCACTGTTGTCAACCACTCTACACTGGGAGGGAGGATATCGTATCTTGTGTTTACCTCTTCTGGTACATACAACAAGGTGTACATGCAAGAGGGCAGGCCCTAAGGGCCACTTCTGAAATCAAAGGCCAGAAGACAGAGAGCACCTCACCCTCTCCCCAGTAAGTTTCAGTCCCGTGTGTCCAGGCCATCTGGCATTGGCTTGAATTTGAGAGGGGAACATTGCTGGACCCCGCATCACTACAGTTCACTTGTGGAGAGTTTTCTGTATCTGCAACCCTCAAATTATGCAGTACTACAACAACTTCTAATCCAACCATTTAATATCTAATTTATCAAAGTAAGAAAGTAACTGGTTTTCTTTTTCACTGAACCATGGTGAAAAAAGGTCATTGTTTTATTCAGCATCATAGTTACATAACAGTTGTCTGTTTCTATTACTAGAAAGGATTTATTAAAATAGTCCTGAAAGACATCTTTTCTTTTTCCAATGATTTCAAAACTAAGCCTTTTAGTGCCAATTCCACACAGTCACGGGTTTGATTGGTAGTAGCCAGTTATAGCAATTGTCAAGGCACAAGCTCAGCTCTGCACACCCGCTGCAGCTTGTATTGGAAAAGAGATATGCCAGTTACATCTGCACTTACAAATGCATAATCCCTTCATTGTATATTGCAACAGGAGAAATTAACATTAAACACAGACTACAAAAGGTAAAGAATTTATTTCTGATATGATTTGTAGAGTTAAATTAAAAACCTACTGAATACTTTATGTAGTAGATGAACATAACCTTAGTACTTCCTTTCTAACAGTGTATTTAATGGTTGGAAGTGTACAACATGAAGTAGGCCTCACTTTTAATATTGTTCAATTTTGCTTACTGTTAGATGAGATTAAAATACAGTAGCCATCCCTTTAGATTATGGTGCAACACTGATCATGTGCCTTGATAGGTAGGAAAAATGATTCATTAAATAAATGATGATGACATAACATGTAGGGAAGACTTTGGATTGTCTATTTTAAATATCAACATAATAGGCAATTAACAATAGAACTTCATTTTAAGTGCACTTCCACATGCTTTGTTTATAATATAGCAAAAACTTCCTATCTTTTTTTCCAGACACTTCACTCCCTACTCTAAAGCTGTTCAGTTGAAAATGCACTTTCCCCAGTAAACTTTTTTTAAAAAAAGTAACTAAAATTTCTACCCTTTCATATGCTAAGAAATGTTTCCTAATTAAAAACACAGTTTATTACAAGACATATGAAGACAACATATAGTGAAATGAATTTTAATTGTTGTGCTGTGACTAAAGTAAAGTTCTCAAGGCTGCAATTTAACATTCCAAGTTCTCCCTTCCATCTTTATTGATTCTTAAGATTTTGCACAGAAACTCTTTGGGGGCTAGAACAGCAGTAATTGCATCACACTGTTTTTCAAGACTTCAAGTTTCAAAAGCAAACTCTTCAAAAAGTACAGTTCTTGATTTGATTAGATACAGGGACAAAAATATAGCACATACTTGAAGGTTACATGGTCTACAAATGATGGCAATATTTTCCTTGGGAGAGTACAGTTTGTTTTCTTGTAAATACTCAAAAAGGCTCAACTTCAAGCAGTAATAAACACAAGCAAAAGTGATTTAACCCTTAAAATAAATATTCAGGAAAACCTCTCTGTACATACAAGTGAAAGAATATGTAACACTTTCACGCTAAAAGAAAAAATAAAGATTTTGTTCATATAAGCAGCTGAAATCTGCTGTTCCAGCCCAATGTCCCCAGTAAAGAAGGGAGGCACAAACACAGGTGACTACTGTAGCTCACTATCTTATGGCCTTTTTGGACAGGGACATCATCACCATCATTTTTTAATCCCTTTTGTTATACTTATTACAGCATGCCAAATCCTTTGGCATATGTGATGGCCTTCAATAATCTTTCTTTAAGCTTTTCTTTGCTTGAGTACTCCGGAAGCAAAAGTACATTAAAGCATGTGTGAGATGTAGGTAACCTGTGGGACGAGAAAACAAAAATTCAGATCTTGGAACATGCAGAAAGAAATACCTCTTTATTTTACAAGTCCAAAAACAATGAATTTGAAGAAAATAGTATTTTCTTACAGATTCAACTTTCAGATTTAACTAGGTTAGTAATTTAAAAGCACAAAATTCACTTCCATTTATAAAAAAAACAAGTAAATGTAGAATTTTTTTTTTACCTCTCTGTATCGGGGCCATTTTTGGCTATGATCATCTTTAACTTTCCAAGTCCTCCCACAGGGGCTCTGTCTGTGCCTGTTGTAAACTGTAAGAATAGTCTTTTCTGTTCATCTGTAAATGAATGGACTATTTCCCAGAATTCCCTATCAAGGAAGAAATCAAAAAGTAAATAAACTGTAAACTTTCTTTGGTATAAATAAGAATTTCAAAAGTAATTGAGCTTTGAAGGTGTAGTAATTCTCATCAGTCTTAACATCAAGTTTACAAGTTGCATTCATTAACCAAAACTCTCAGAATGTATTTACCAATAAATGAGACAAAAGAAATCAGAAATAGAAATCACCAATATTACCAAACACTGTAGCTTAACTGTCTTTTAAACATTAATTTGGGTGTACTCTGCAGATATTATTCCTATTTCCTAAGGAATTATACTGATTCAACAATGCTTATACCATCTCCTCTAATGACAATACTTGAGAAAAGTGAAATTACACATAAGACATTTTCATCTCCAGTACTACAAAAATAAGAAATCCTCCAATATTAAATTCATTATGAAGAAACAAGCAGATAAAGTACTTTTTATCTTTACAAGATTATCTTTACAATATTAGAAAAAATTACCTAATAATAAGAGAGTCTCTTGTATAGCCACCGTCATATTCTGTAGTTTCTTCTAGTGCTTGAAAATCTAAATTCTGTAAGAAGATGATATTTTTAAAGATGACCACTAATTATAGACTCAGGATCAAAAAAACCCCTCCACTCTTAGTGTATATTCAGAATTCTTACCCTACTTCCACAAATAAGTAATTCAATTTCCTCTGGTCTAAATAAATATTTCAAAGGAGATTCATTGGTCACCATGTGGAATCCTCTCCGAAAGGCCTTGAACTGCTTTTCTACTGATTTATTGAGTATATAGTCAGCATACAGATTGACAAATTCCTGCAAGGAAATAAAGCCCAAAAAACCTCAGTATTTCAACACATGCTACTTGAAGTATCTCCCAAAAATACAAGACCCCAAAATACATATAATTCTGTAATTCTATGCAAATTATCTGGGCTGAGTTTCTATTCAGCAACACAAAATAACAAGTCTGAAATACTGCTCCAACAAGTCAAACATCCCACCCAGAAGCTACATATCCATGTATCAATGCTTTCTTTAAGAGAAGCTTTTTCTGTTCACAACCACACAGTGCTATGACAATTTTAAAAGCCTTTTAAACTTAAAAATTTCAAGTAAGACCAAACCTTTATAGGACCTTTAATTCTACATAACTCTACATACAGTATATCCAAGAACTACAGATTTTGTTTAAAAAGCTGAGCATACCTTTCTGTTTTCATTCGTAATAGGAATTTTATCACCGTTTTCCTTTAAATCATGCATCATTGGATTGCCAAAGAGATCCGTGTGAGATATTTGAAACGTTATCATCATATCATCTTCCACACTTCCTTCATACTCTAGTAAGTCTCTCAAACTCTGATACAGAACCTAACAGAATAAGAAATACATGTCTGTCAAAAAGAAGCTTCAATAGATTTCACTGAGTAATACAAGAGACATGAAACCACCTGCCTCAAGAAAGGGCTCTTATATTCTATGACATAAGTCACCTAAAAATCTCCCATAGAAGTCCAAACAATTGTTTATTAAGCTCAATATCTGTAAAGACAAACAATAGAAGATACTAAGATAAAAAAGAAACATGGCTATCAGTGATAACTCCCTTAAAAGAGCCTTTTAATACCCACCAATCTTCCAAAATGCAATGGTCAAACCTGCAGTTTAAGAGCCTTCAATAACCTCTTCTTCTTTTAAGTCTTTTGAAACTGTCTTTACTTGAGGCATCCAGAATATGTTACACGCGTAAGGGGAAGATTTATGAGTTAAAATTCAAAGAAATCCCTGTATTTTATATCAGATAAAATTCAGACAGCAGGCTTTTATCTTCTACTTCTTATTTAAAACCTAAACCAACCAGGAAGTAATCCTGAACCAACACAGATGGGGCAGTCTTTACTGTAAGAAGACATTTATGAACCAAAAATAAAAAATCACAAGTTAGGTCAGAATTTACCAAATGGAATCTGAAACTACCTGTAAGAGTTTGCTCTATTCGAAGGAGCAACCAGCCTTCCTCCCTGATATGCCTTAGAAAGAGCCCAAGACTCTTGGAAACCAAAGACTATGCAGCAAAGGAACAACGATTTGGCTGCGATAGAGGTGTAGGGGCTAAAGAAGACAAAGCAAAGGTGAAAGCGACAACTGTGTGTAACTGTATATTTATAGTGAAGTAGAAGAAATAAATTTCCCTGCAATGTTTCAATCACAACATGAAAGTTTACATATAAGCCTCAACCTCTCACTGTGTGTTTTTGATTCTTTCACAAGACCTTTAAAAAGGACCTTGCACTGAAAATCACTTGACTTGGAACCACTGGTGGTGAGGGCTGGTGAACATCCTATTCTCCATGCTCTACGGCATTAGAAAAAGCACTGTGAGGCTTGACTACCCTGAATTTCATTTTGGGTTTGAGAAGCTTTGAAGTGTTTTAAGTCATATGAGAACACAAAGACTTAAAAAAGGATTATTTTAAAAGAAATCAGCATAGGTGTTAGAGCAGAAACATAAGAGCAGGGGAGAAAAATTAGGAAATGCCCTGACTGCCCTATTCCATAGAAATACATCCAATTTTTTTGGTCACAAAAAGTTTTGAGTATGTAATGAAAGTTAGAGGAAACTCAGGGCACTTCTGACAGTGATCTTGTGTTTAACTGAAATACAGATTAAATTATTGCATGGAAAATGCACTATTAAACTCAAAGAGCATAATGAACTTACAGGATGAGAGTCTGCCAGATCACGGAAAGTTCCTTTTTTGCCCATTAGCTTCCTGTAGACAACCATGGGGAAATGCACATCCAGTATACAGTTGTTGTAAATAGCCAGTCCCAGTACTATGCCAATCAGGGTAAACTGACCCTCAGTTTCAAAAGAGGACGGATTAAACCAAAACAGTTTTGTAGACTCATCATATGTGAACATTCCTGTTAAAAAAAAAAAAGTTGAACAATTATGGTTACAATTAAAAAAAAAAAAAAAAAAGGTAAAACATACCATTATAAACCTATTTGCACTAGCCTTTAAGACATGTTTAACTTAATATTATAGTGAATTGAATGGCAAAGAGAAACTACTTACCTTAGGGTAACTGGAGCTGCTCAAAACACTGTTACTCACATCACCACTAGAAGTGTGCAAGAGAACTGTGATGCAGTATCCTGCAACACTCACTGAAGCTGCATACACAAGCTTTCATCCCCTCCACTACTGAGGAACCAGCAGCACACTGCCAACAGCGACTGTGACTTTGATAAATACAGTAGTGCAAGAAGAGAACACAGTCAAAAACATGCAGATGAAACAATCCTGAAGGACTCTAATTACTGAAAAGTGACAGCCTTTCCCCAAAGGCCAGTTCCAGCAAAGGAACAGGACTAGATGCAGCCCTACTACTTAATTAGAAGCTATGACAACGGAGCAGGGATTGACCATCGCACATGATTTTAGAGTTAGATGCCCAACTGATTCATTTGCTTTTTTCAAGGACCATGGATCCTGCAGCTATTACACACATCTTAACTTGAGGGGAAAATGGACCATGGCCTCACAGGAAGGGGTTGCAATTTTAACAGCTTGTCACTGTCTAAAGGGAGTGGTTTTGCTTCTCTCATTCAGTTCACTCTCTCAGGTGACCAATTTCCTGCCCAGCTCATGGGCCGAGCACTTCAACAAACAGCTGAACTGGCACATGCCAGAAGCTGCAGGGAGAAAACGTGCAGACGAGACAGGCATGGAGTTCCTTATCCTTCTGGCTGTATCAAGACACAAGATAGGTCTTGTTTATGAAACTGGAGTGTACAGGCCATAAATTATTTAAATGCAACCCACAAAAAAATCCATTGCTTATCTGGCTGGATACTGAAGCAAGATAAATGCAAACCCCATAGACTTAAGGGGAGAGAGAGACCACCTTGGACAGGTATAGCCCCAGTCACCTGCTGCGTGTACAGCTCTCATGATTTTCTGGCAGAGCCTAAGAAAAACTGCCCCAGGCTCCTTATTCTCAACACACCACAACTGAGACCCATGTGGTCAAGAATATCAACTACATTTGCCACAAGGATTTATCTTGCCAGCTCTTAAAAGATATGCTTATTTACAACCTATGCAGATGTACAAACTGATCACAAAGTCACATGAACACAGAATTACTCTAAAGACCAAAAACATCATCTTCAGTCAAGAGATGAAGACTCCTTTCTCATTCCATGTAAGGCAATGAACTGCAAGCTCATTCAAAGACTCTGGCTATTCCCCAGAGTGGATTATGTATCTCGATAAGTGACGAGGGCTTGGTCAGCCATTAGGGGAGCACACAATTAACAATGACCCATCAGATAAGGCAACTGGAAATCAGAAATGGATGAGCAACTCAGGCATATATAGGACAAACACTATATAGAACCCTGTACTCCATTTTCTGAACTGACTGAAGTAACTTCTGGATTACTGAAGTAACAGCGATGACTTGTACTTTCTGAAATATGATGGAAAAGTTAAACTGTCGAAACGAACAACTCCAGCAAGTGTCTAATAATGAAGGATCAACAGTTTACCCAGATCCACATCTGGAAACACTTTAAGGTGAAATACAGTATTTTACTCCCTTACCAAAATTAAGACTACAGTACATTAAAACCATAATGAAACACCAGAAGAAACTGGAATCTGCAAGAAGGGGAAAACAATTGCCCTTGAAGTTATGTAAAGTTATCACTTCTTCCCCTTTACCTGGGTGACCATTGGTCATAAATCCAGTATTCTGAGTTATTGTCTCCTTTGAGTAAAACATTTAAGTAGTTTAATACGGAAATACTCAAAAGGTCATAGAAACTATAATAACAATATACATCTCTCCAAACACACCATTAGAGGACAGACATTTTAAATTCCATTTGAAGGATCTCCTTCATTTTCTCAGGTAAAGAAAGCATTTATAAATCAAGAGAAATCACACTTAGTGTATCTGGTGCATACATGAACTGCTATACTGCAATGCTTATTTATACATAAATATATACACATACACACAGAATGCAAGCTACATTTTCTGCTTTTACACATTAATGCCAAAAAGCAATAAAAAAGCTTTTTTCCCCCCAGAGTTACTATGAATATAAAATGTGTACATACTTTTTTACATTTTTAATACTGAAGTAAAACTTAAAACATTCACGCATATCTAATCTATTACCTATCTTTAAATGCAGGGAAAATATACACAGTGCTTGGATCTTAGCTTAAGCACACTCTAGCATTACTAAATAAAGAGTATTTCAATACACCCACACAACTTCTTTATAGATAAACTTAAGTTGAAAATGTATTTATTTTGTGTTGAAAATAAAATTTCATCAATCAAAGTACTAAGAGTTCTTTATTTTGCCATACTTCAAAGGAAGGTGATTCAGATTCCAAATCTTTTCAAGTTAATAGCATTTTTCAGAGTGACTAAGACTTGTCTATGGTTCTGCACTACTTGTTACAAGAATTGGCTTACATATGGTGATGGGCAAGTGCGCAGGTTCACAGCTTTGTAACTGATACTGGGTACTTGATACTGATACCTCCTCTCTAACCCAGTCAAAACAGATTTCTGTGTACTTTCATCAATTTTCTAAGCTATAAAACCAAGAACAGCAGTCTTCTCTTTTAAAATAATCCAGTGGAACCAAATTAACAACCATAAGCTGTTAGGCTTCCCTAGTGGAAGCCATTACAGGAAGTACAATGTAACATATTTCACATAAAATGTGAAATTAGTATAGGAACCTGGCAGGTCTCATTTCTGTTCTAACCTGAAGCATTCTTATCATTTTATAACATTTTCATCTTTTCAGAGACAAGTTGCACACTAAAAGAAGCATGTCCTTGCATAAACAGTTGGTGCAGGCAGCAAAGAAAAAAAGAATATGATGGAATTATGACTGCCGAAAATGAATGTAAGATTTTGGCTCTAATATATCAAATTACTCTTGGTTCTTGAACTATAATCAAATTTGACATTGCTGTCACACTTTGAATCTGTAGAACTGAGACTATCAGATTTATTAAGCTGGAGGAAGTGGAGGAAATAACTCAAAAACTCACCATAGTCCTACTCTTGCTTTATTGCAGAAGCTCTTCCTCTTTGGTTTGATTACTAATTCTAGAAGCTAATCACAAAGCAAAGTGAGGAGAAAGGTGAGAGAACAAACAAAGGAACCCTGCAAAGAAACCCTGTTCTACTGATTTGTATCCAAATAAGCAATGATGGTTCTCATTAACTATACACAGTTACTCCTTCCATCATTCCTCCTTTAGGAGGATGACTGCTGACAACAATAGTGAGCCTCAATGTGCATTGAATACTCTCCTGACCATCAATGACTCTGGAGAGCTTCAGAGAGAAGCAGCAGTGGATATAAAAAGCATAAACATCAAACAATCTAGTTTGGAAGATCATCCAGGCCAACCTTTGGATGAAAAAGATGTTAAATCAGTAAATTATTAGAACACATACCGATATCTGGATTGAAGATTTCTTCCACAACCAGTTGAAAAAATTCTTTGGAAACGCCTCCTTCATCTACCCCTTGCTCTCCTTCAAATTCAACATACAATTGCTTCTTCAAGTCTGCAGGATTTTCCATGGCAATCATCTCTAGCTATTGAGTGAAGAGATAGAAATATTTCATTAGTAAATCTGTTTACCAGAATAGTTTAGTATCAAATAATGAAACCAAAAGTACCCTCTAATATTAAGAAGAAAGCAAGCACAAATCACAACAGTAAAATAAGAGAAATCAATAGTAATGCTAAACCACTCTAAGCATCTTTTAGAACCTGGGGATTAACAGCAAGAAACTCACCATAGAACTGATCTGTTAGCCCATTAAAGCTCACAGGCTGTTAGCCTTCCCTATTTCTATTCTTTTAAGCACTTATTTTAAGTAAGTTATCATTGTGTTCCACACAATTCACAGAAAAAGGAAGAAAACAAGATGTATTACTGGGATAATTAAATTCATCTGACAATGAAGTCTGCAATTTGATCTACATGTTTGACAATAAATGGCTTTCTGAAGGGATTACATGGATGTGTTTTCAGAGTAGAAGACAGAAAATAAGCCTTTGATGAGTAGTTGCATCTCTCAAACAAAGAGCTGGGGAAAAACCCCTAAAACCAAAAAAGGACACCAATATTACAGTCAAATCCACCCCCTCTCGTTGACCCTAATAAGGAATTTCTCAAAAATTATTTCTTCAATGCCTTTAAACAGATCTACTGCACTGCTGCTATGAAAGTGAAAATTCAGTTAAGGCCAAATAGAAAGTCTGACATTTTACAAGAAAAGGTTTCAAGTCTATATTAAGGCCATTAGTGTTCACAGAATCACAAAATAGTTTGGGTTGGAAATGATCTGAAAAGATCATCTAGTTCCAACCCTTCTGCCATGGGCTGGGACATATTCCAGTAAAGCAGCTTGCACAAAGCCCCATTTAGCATGGTCTTAAACAGTTCTAGGGATGGGACATTCACAACTTTCCTGGGCAACCTGCTGCAGTGCCTCACCACCTTCACAGTAAAGAATTTCTTCTGAATATCTAATCTAAACCTCTCCTCTATCGTTTGAGGTCATTTCCCCTTGTCCCATCACTACACGCCCTTGTAAAAACTTCCGCTCCAGTTCTCATCAGCCCCCTTTAGGTGCTGGAAGTTTCTATAAGGTCTCCCTGGAGCCTTCTCTTCTCCGGCTGAACAACCCCAACTCTCCCAGCCTGTCTTTATAGGAGAGGTGCTCCAGCCCTCTGATCATTTTTACATCCCTCCCCTGGACTCAACCCAACAGGTCCACATCCTTCTTATGCTGGGGATCCAGAGCTGGATGCAGCACTCCAGAGGAAGTCTCTCAAGAGTGGAGTAGAAGGGGACAGTCACCTCCCTTGACCTGCTGGCCACACTGCTTTTGATGCAGCCCAGGGTATAGTTGGATTTCTGGGCTGTGAGTGCACATTGTCAGGTCCCTCGCTTGCAACAAAAATGTATCCTTTCAGTAAATCAAACGTTAAGCAAGAATATTTTCAAGCTGATAAGGTATATGCTACTTAAAAGCATAAGCACACTGGTTACACTTATGCAGCAAAATTACACAAAACATACCTATGTGGCAAAGAAAACAACAGTAAATTAAAGCACAGATGGACCTGTATACTCCTCTACCAAGTCCACATTACTTGTAAGATTTGCCTCTGATTTGGGCTACAGCAAATTGTACTTATCAGCAAGTGTTCTTTACATACTGAACCTCACTTTTTATTTCACTACCCTACCTTATTTGCAAATGCCAACACTCTTTACAGCCCAGAATTTTACTACAGAAGTGTAAAGTAAAACAGGAACAGAAAAGAAAGGGTAAAGGCAGCAGTAATGACACCATTGACTGATAAAATCACACATTTTCTCCTGTTAACTGCCAAGTCAGCCAGACACGATCCAAGCAGCATAGCAGGGCAGGATGGGTGACAGAGTTAGGGGTGTTATCATAATGGGTTTGAAGACTTTGAAGCACTCCATGCAAAAGGAGCATGTGAAGAAAAAAACTGCATTACCTGGTAATGAAAACTAAACTTGGAAAAGAGAGAGAGTGTAACTTCATAGCATATAAATCTCAGTTAAAAAAACACAAAGGCAAGCCATGAAGACCCCAATTATGACAGCGAGATTAGTCTGTATTTCAGTCAGCAATCTATGTTTTCTGAAAAACTTAGTTATGTACTACCGAAGACATTTGTGTAAGAAATTATTTTCCTAGGACAACAATGGAGCTTAAGCCATGTTCCAAGTACAACTTGCTACTTCTGAAAAACAGAACTAGTATTTATTTTAAATCTGTAAATATAGGTTAAATGTTCAAGCAGGAAAGACAAAAATTCTCCTATTTGGATCCCTTCCACTTACAACTGACAGCAATAAAGCTGTGGGGTTTTTTTCTCCCCAGTCATTACTTTGTTGGCTTTGTAGTCTTTACCACCAGTAATTTACTATATTGCATGTTTTACGAATTTTCATGAGTTCTGAGAAAGCATATGTTGTGTCTGCATTTCTTTTGGGAGAGCAATCCTTTGTCATAGTGTGAAGACTCTCGTGTAATGGAAATGCACTGAGGAAGGTGTTCATATTTATACATACAGAGCAGTTAAAGAAATTTCAAAATTATTTTTTGGCTGAGAAAAACAGCATTAAAAAAAGAGGAAGGAAACAGTCTGTCTAAGTTGAGCAATGCTGGCTAGGCGGATTAGAACAGTGCACTGGATGTCTGCAAGGGAGTCAGATAAAGGACTACCCAAAAGCCAGTATTTTGAGCAAAGCCTGATGCTCCTTGAAGTAGATTCTATAAGCAGGAAAATGGTGCTAAGCTGCTCAGCTGAAAGTTGTGGGTTTAGCTGCTCCTTTGAACATCTGTGTCAACACTGATGCTTCACAATAAAAACTGAAGGCAGTGGGAAACAGCAGCAAACACAACAGTAAGGAGCGACTGGATTTTAGCAGAACTGCAGCAGTGTTTCTACAGCAGGAAGTATGAACTTCAGGTACAGCTGTCTAGTTCTTGGGGTTTTTTGGGGCCTTTGTTTGTGTTTAACAATCGCAGCTACCTGAATCTTGTAAACACAGATACCTCTGGATAAACACAATCCAGTTGAGTGAATTACCAAAGTTTTAGAAGTTGTTTTCTGTCATGATGGTTTGACTGGCCAAGTCATTGAAATAATCATTATGTTTTCCAGGGACTTCCTAAAAAGCAGGTGTGTATCATGTCTAAAGTAGCAGAAAAATGTATGAATTGAAAAGCTGAAAGCTGAGAGACAATGTCAAAGAATACCTGTATTTTGTTTGCTGAAACACAACAATGTACCACAATTTAAGAGATTGGGGGATTTTACTTTGTTTACAGAATAACACTGCTTTCCTGAAAGACAGGAATGCTCACTGAACAACAGAAATATGACAACATTTAAAAGCTTAATGTAACACCAGAGTTTGGCGATGTGCTTAAAACTGATAGCAACTGAAGCAATTTCTATTCAGTTAAAAATGATCACAAACCACCTTTAGTTCTAACATAACGTAAAAGTTCCCTTTAAGGCAGAGGCAGGAATACTTTCCACACTAGAAAGCAAAAATGACAGAATACAGCTAACTTAAGCCTGAAAGTACTAGTGACATATCATGACACAAGTCGGTCAACATGTTTTTCTAAAAACCGGCATGGAAAGTAATAGCTATAGTGACAGAGCAGCCTTTTCTCCAGCTTTACAATTCATGCATTTGGAGCTTGCACACATCAACAGTCACATGCTCTATACCCAACCAAGGCATACCAGTGCTGACACTTTCACCCGGACACACAAACTTCGACTTGGTCTGAAAGAATGTCAAATCTCCTGAAGTACTTTGCTGCTAATATAGGTGAGAATCTGCCAACTGGGTTCAGGTGTCACAGAAGAGTTCTGGTCATCAATACACTCAGCAGAATCATTTACAACCAGGACAGGGTTGCTGCCCACTAGCTGTCTACATTTCAAGCGAAATTTGTCAAAGTGAGCTTCTAATTTGCAAGCAAGTACAAGCCTGATTCTGCCAAAGGAATCCACCACGTTTTCACTTGCAGAAGTTGTGTGTTGTAACTCACACCCTTTAAATTACTGCTACCTGAGAAGAATACCACACATAACCTGGGCCATAGGGGTGGGGGAAGAGCAAACTCAGAAGAAGGCGATGAAAGATATAGCTCTTGGGGAATGAAAAGGCAGAAGAGGGGATTTAAGGATATATTTCCTTTAATTACTACCACACACACAACATGACTCAGCAGTATAGCTAACCTATTAAACCTGCTAGACAGAAAAAAGCATGCTAACTGCTTTCAGGAAATGCAAACTGAGCTACCAACTCCCAAATATAAGGGTTCCTTAAAAAAAGTGGGGATTTAAGTGTTTATAAATTTCAACACACCCTTGTCCCTAAGGGACTTCTCAGACTAACATACATACAAGTAGGTATACAATAACTATATAATACAAAGAAAGATGTTTCATTAAATAATTTCCAATAAAAAAGGAAAAATAAGTTTCTGAGGCAAGTTTCATACATGCAAAGACACTGAACAATGAATTTTTAAATAAAATTTTTTCTTAGATGTATGTATTTCAGGGAACTAAGATGCTCTCAATAAGCAACTCTAAACAAGATATTGCCTTAAAGGTATTTAAAAACTGCTGCTTCAAATTTGTAGCAAAAGACCATATTCCTATGTTAATGACAGTAACAAAGAACCCCCACTTACCAGAGTTCATATTTGCTTTAATGAAGTCCAAAAAGTGAGAAGATACACATACTGAATTATAAAAGCTAAAATATCAAGTATTGATAGGAGAAAACCAGCTTGGTAATGACTTAATTAGCTCAACTAATTAGCAGAAGGCCAGTATTTAGCGTGTTTGCAAGAAATTGCAAAGGCTGATCAATACATTTGTTTGAAAATTATTCAACATCGATAAGGAAAATATGAGTAAGACCATTTCAACTGCATTTTAGTCAATATTCTTGAAAATGCTTTTATCAGGAAGTTACCAGTTATTCCATATATACTCAAAAAAGTCTTCATTGACTGTTCTGTGAAGACACAGGTCTAGTGACATAAATAGTAGTTACTTACAATTAGAAAAATTCTGTAAATATTCAAAACCCTGAAGTTAAATAAAAACGAAATTTGAGGCTAAATATGTTGGCACAAACCATTAATTACCTGTATATGAAACATATTTAGGAACATTTTGTCACTGAAGAGATCTTAGGACATGCTTTCACTACTGAAGGTTATTATCTTGGAAAGATCTTTCTGGCATTTTCCAGTGAGACCTTTCCTAAGTTCAACAGTGTACACCCAAAACCGCAGCCATCCCCGATGCAAGGTCATCCAGTGCAGCTTTCACTTAGGTTTAATAATGTCAGCACTGCTACAGAAGCTCCTGGTACCCATCTTAGATTCCCATCAGAGACAGAGCAAACTCTTTTAAGGCTTAAGACATGAGACTGAAGAGCTTCCTCCAGACCTACTTCAGACCAACTAGGAAGTAATTGTGAAAATTACTAAAATCACTTCTCAACCAGTTACAGAGAGTACCAGTAACAAGAGCATGCAATTCTTGAACAGATCAGGCACTTGCTGACGAAAGACAACTGTGTGGAACAGTATCTGCCCTGGAATAGCTTCCTGTCTACTATCACAATTGCAGCTTAGAGATTTCCTGAGGTTCATGTACGGCTCACATCAAAATGCCTGTAATGTCCATTAGCTTTTGATGAATCTTTCTTTCATGAAGAGTTACAGGTTCTGGACAAAGACATCCACGATTTTAGGGTACATACTGTGGAGGGAAAAAAAAATTCATTTTGCTTACGTTAAGCCCACTTCCTGATCATAAAACTAGGGGCTACCAGTTGAAAAAACCAGTATTTCTCATTCAACTTCTCCATCCATCTTTTATGTCCTCTCCATCATCTTTTTTACCCTTAAGGGGACTTTACAATTTCTTTGAAGAGACTCTGAGCTCTCCAAATGTATTTCTACTGCATCCTTTCTGACATGAAAATGAAAAGAAACAAATGAAAGAGAATGGGCACACCATGGTCAACAGCAACATTTAAAGCATTCCATTTACTAACACTTCCTGGGGAATATTTAAAATACATTCTTTGGGCAATGATATTTTGTATCATCAGTTAAAACATATCAATAGTTAAAAGGTAGATTCAGTACCCACTTCGTACATTTATCAATACAATTTTCCCTATGCCCACATCATCCCACAACAGCGTGTAACACATGTTTGAAACAGCACATACTCCCCTCCTCCACCTTGGATGGCACGTCTGTGTTCATCTTCATTTTACTGAATATAATCGATTTCCCACTTCTGAGAAATGCCGGGGTTGCACTTGGTCTTGTTGGCTACCACTACAGTTTAGTTCAGACTACCTGAATTTAGAACAATTTTATCTTTTCCCTTTATTTTCCATCTCAGAATAAACAGTTTAAAATTCTTACTTTCCTCGGGGCTCTAACAGTCAGGTCACCATAATTTAGCATACTCTGACAGCTTAAATTAACAGCCATAGGAGGATCCATGGCAACTGCCCAGGCATGTAAATCAGACTGCTAGGCTGCTGCAAGTGCATCACTATTATGTTTGAGCTTAATCTGATTTAAATTTCCTAAACTTCCTACAGGCCAAGAGCATGCACAGCAGTGACTGCTGTGGCCCTGTTGCAACTTGATGTCGTCCACAAGCTTTTTAACCTACACTGAACATATTTTTTTTCTCAAAGATTTCAACTTCTACAACAAGCAGTATGTGAAAGAATGCCTCTTCTCATATTTACGGATTTTCCTTCTTATGATCAGCATAAAGAGGAAGGTTTGCTTTTGCTCTGCTGGAATTGACATTGAAAAGAACATCCTAAAATGAGCTTTTATGCTCTTTTAGCTCATCCTCTCCTAAAGAGAAAGTATTATCCCTCCCTTTTTCTCAATATTTACGTGCCCAAAGCTGAGCATTCAGGGAATAAACTCCACTAAAATGACAAAATGTAACTGGACACAACTATAAGTCTGACAGCATTCTTAAATAAAAAAACTAGTACACAGTACTTTTGTATTTATTTGTCTAATGTAAAGTTGAGTTTACAGACAGAAGCCATCTCTGCACTGCAATTGTATTTTTTCTTTTGGTACTGAAGACAAATGTTTCGCCTGACAAGTAATAATATCAGCAATTCCCATGAAGCAGCTAACCCAGCTGGGAATTCCTAGGCATACAGAAAAATCAAGGCAGGAGGTCATTAGAGTTCTCACAACTGACCTTCAGTAGCAGTTAAAATCATCAAATTTAACTACAAGTAACAGGTGGACTGAGAGGCAAAATCAGGTGATTTCCCCTAAAGCTCTCTAAATACCTCTTGGGTCTTCAGTGACAAGTTTTAAAGCCATGGATAAATTTAAAAATTTGCAAATCTTATGCTTTAATAACACAAATGAGTTTTTGAAAATTACCAGATTTACAAAAAAAAAAAAAGGAAAGGTCCTAAAATTAAAGAACATATTAAGGTCATATATGGACCTATTTACGGTAAAACGGTTTGTATCCTGTATGATTCCCCTCTTCCAAAAATGCATGAAGAAGTGATGTTAAATTTTAATTTAAGAAGTCAGCCCATTCAGAAACAGGCACATTCAGAAACAGGCTGCTCTCACACTTCTCTGGTATTAACAGGTCTGTCTTTTCCTTTCTCAGTCATATCACTATTTGCACCAAATTAAAATAATGCTTTATTTCTAGAAATTTTTAAGTCCACAAGAAAAGTACACAACTAAAAGGTTTTAATTCTAACTTCCATCTGAAAATCCCTACCATCAGAAGACAATCCAGTACAGTGCAGAGAACAAAGAAACAGAAGTTGGTCACTCTCACCATCAAGATCTGTGCAGGATCTGATAGTGGGGAATAAGAGCTATTTGACACTTTAAAACATCTAAATCTACAACCACTCTGAGCTGAAGCAGTTCTGCTGAACATACAAAGCTTCAGCCTCATGCTCAGAATTCAAACAGTGAAGCAATTTGAGATTCTTCTAGAGGAAATCTAGTATATATGCACTCACACAGAGTCCTTTACAGTTCCTCTAAGCCCATGCAGTTTGCCCTAGTCAAAACCAACAAACCCAAGCTCCAGGTTGCTGCGTGACTTACCCGGACAAGCGCATCATCTATGATGTGATCACGTCTCACTTTCAGTCGCAAATATGGGTTGAGCTGTTGCCCTTGAACTAAGCTGTAGAGCACAGTTATGCGTCTTTCACTGTACATCCGGATCCTATTGTCATAGTACAATCCCAGGTTCTTGGTAACAGCATTCAATATGAAGGGACAGGTCATAAATGAGAATTTATTCTCTGTTTCTACTTTGAAGAAAGTGTAGTCTTTGTCCATTTCTAGAACATCATTCAGTGGTTCATTAATAAATTCTTCAAAAGGGATAAGTGGTTTTCTGCAATCTATAGTTTTAACACCAAGTTCAGTTTCCAGTGGGTCCACTCGAGGACCTTTTTTATTTCTTCTTTCCTCACCCAACAGCTCTTGAAGAGTTAGTTCACTTGATTCTGGGATGGGTTCTTCATCTTCCTCTTCGTTATGGTCTGTATCCACATCCCCTCCTACTACATTTGCATAGTAAACCATTTTCAAGCACTTTGAAGCAGCAACAACAGCATCATCATCATTCACTAGGTTACGACTATTGAACTCGTTGCTTATGACTTTGTAAGTAATAAGCTGTTGAAATGTTTCCATCATTCTCCGAATTTGATCTGCTCTGTACTTAGACCACAGTCTGACCAGTTTTGCTTGAGCTGCAAGGGGTAGCTTGCTCATTGCTTTGCAAAACAATGGTAGAGCCATTTCCAGATATTCTGGGCTATGAAGATTGCCATTCTCCATAACGATAATAAACAAATTCAGATAGTTAGGATCCCGAGAGTACACATTATGGTAAGTCAAGTCACATTCCACATTAGGTGACAAGTACACAAGTGCATTTAAAAAGGCAGTTTCTATTTTTTCATTAGAAAGTAACCTATCATAGACCCGTCTGACTGCTTCAATATCTACAGACACTTCATCTGGGCCTAGTTTTTGGAGGTTATTATCTCCCTGTGTGTTATCACCTATTCTTGATGACGAAGACGATGATGCACCAGAATCCTCTTCCATAGCAGCAGCCGAACAGGCAGCTTTTTCCTTTTCATCTTCATCTTTGTCCTCATCCTTTCCTTGAAGAGACTTAAGCTCCTCCTTGGTGTGCTGCTTGGTTTTTCGGAAACTCTGTACTAGTGCTTCAGCACTAGAAAACACTCTCCCGATCACCCGGATTAAAGGGGAATAATCCTCTTTTTCTCGACATAGTTCAAGAATTTCATATATCTTGTCTTCTGTTAGAAAAGTCACATCTACAAAAAGATAAAGATATTAGTTTGATTACAATAAAAATTAAAAAAGATAAAATACTTCTGGTTTGCCCTACCCAAGAAATCTGTGTCATATCATCATTAAAACTGCAAAAACAGTGTCAGTGCTGAATAAATTCAAGACAGATACTTTATAATTTCATTAGCATGAAAAATGATGATTTCATTCACTGTCTTTGTGAGGTATTTTATTCATGGATGTCAATCAGAGAATGTGCACAATGGTGAAACTGTTTTGCAGCCAATTAACTACATTTGGTAGTTAACAGTACTGTATTGTCTAAACAAGAGCAATCAGTAAGAGGTTTAAACTTTAAAAGACTTAATGAATAAGGCTGCGATAATACAGTCTTCTGGTAAAACTGCACAGTTAATGTGTAAGTCATTAAACTAAACAAACTAGACTGTATCAACCTCTTTTTTCAAACATAGAACATGTCTATGGACTTCACACATTCTTTCTCTCTTAAAACCAGACCTTGAAGAAAAGACTCAATCACTCATTTTGTTGTAAGTTAATGGGAATATAAGATTTCTTATTTCTCTTTCTAATGCTTTCTGCAACTGTTTTTAGATTAAATTGATGCCTGAAAACCCTCCCGAAGCCCTCAATATAGGCTCTGAAATTTATGCTGCCTTCTAAATTATACATACAGTGGGGCATGTGAATTATTTCTTTGTACATTAGGCCTCACTAAGATAAGCAACTTGGGTATACTCATCAACATGCTATTCAGCTGAACAAGATGGTTTACACACATCATCTGCTCCAAATACCTGTCTGCTCTCCCTCTCCCCAAATTCCTGATACAAAATAAGTCATTTGAAGCGTCCATTTGTTATTTGAAATCTTCCTTACTCTTTAGAAAAAAGAAAGAAAACATTATTTATAGCTTTCTATGTTGCTCCTCAAACAGAACCCACAGACGCTTTCATGTCAGGTGATGATTTACAGTAGGATTACCTCATGATCAGACCCTGAAAAGATATTCCAGTTTAAGTAGATTCTTCTGAACTGACACATAATATACAACTAAAACAAAATCTGTTGAATAGAATCACTAGAGAGCTAGAAAACATCTCAGAACTGTATTCACCAATCATGCTAGAACATTATTCTGCAGAAAGAAGTATATAATTTTAATGAATACATGTTTAATAAAGATGTTATACATTAAAATATTTTGAAATGTGATTACCTACACTGATACTCATTCCGAGAAGTCATTAAATTAAAAATACAAACTCAATGATGCAAAGACAGACAACCTATGGACTTTCACAGAACCTCAAGCCACTCTTACAGCACATATAACACAAGAAAGGTTAAGCTTATGTCATGCTACTTAGACTGACTTCCAATCCAAAGACATTGACAGAACTAAAATCTGTCCTGTTAAAAAAACAGCTCTATTGAAAACATTATGAAAGGATTCAAGCTTAGTGCAACATGTATTTTTATCTGCTTCAGTGCAGGCTCAGGAAGCAAAACCTGTCTTTAAAGAAGTTTTAATTTTCTTATGTTAAGAGAAATTTAACTGCTGGTACAGATGATGTTCCATGACATGGCTCCTCAAAATGAGGACCACAGTCTCAAGTTTATTGACGCTGGAACACAGACATTATTCATAGCATAAAAATTATCAGCACAAGTTGACAATTAAACAATTTCCATACTTAGAACAGGAATTCCTCATTCACTCTTTTAAAGGTTTTAATATTTCAGAAACTCCAGAAAAGTAATTTAAGTAATTATTTCTGAACAATATGTCTTTGAATTTATTTAGAACTTTCAATCCTATGTCAAGCATAAAAGTAAGAAACACATCCTTTTCCTTGGCTTTGCTAAACTTAGCTGCAAATTTCCCAGTAACTGTTGTAGCAGATAGTCATTAAAAAATGCAGGGCTAGATTCCTTAGACATCATCCAATTCCAAAGGTAACTAAGCCTCAGATGAGCTTTAAGAATGCATTAAAGTCCTGTCTATACAGCTACAAAGAAAGGTCAATACTTGTGATGCTCCAAGAGAGGAAGTCTGAGTCACTGCTGTAGCCAACAGACTGTCTCTGGAGGTGGGCTGAGAAGACTCTTAGGTACCTGCCTTGGGGAGAGGGGATGGTTAGAGAGAATAAGGAAAATTCTGTATCTGAAAATTTCATTAAAAATACAAAAAAATCAAGAGACAAATCACAAAACAGACTTGATGTGCCTCTTGCTTATCTAACGCTAGACTGCCTTCCCTTTCCCCTTGCCTCTCTGCTTATTCAGATCATAAATAATTTGGGGACAAATTTATCCTTGCATCAGATAAAGAAGAAACTGATGCTGCTACTGACTGGAACATCTTGGGTCGCTTATAAAACAGTACTATGTTTTACTGCTAGTTCTGCAGGGTTTTTTAAATCTTTGCTGTAAACAATTTCACCTTCTTTAGCTAAAATAAATGAATGTGGACTTGTGTTTTTACCACTTTTTGCCACAATACTTAAAGAAGATCTGCTCAAAGGTTAATGGCTTTGAAAACCATTTGGCCTGGTTTCTGGACATGTTTGCCTCACAGGTTTTGGTGACAACTAATATTATTCTATTGATATGTATTTACTATTAGAGAGAGTTTGAAAAGCTAAACAGAAGTTCGAAAACATATACAGAATAGTCTTTCATTTTACACTGGCTTAAAAATAACTGTGCTCAAACTTTTTTTACCTTAGTGAATATATTCACTGTAACATCTTTTTCATCTGTTAAGTTTCTTAACATAGAATCTGGAATCAGTTAAAGTATAAATTTTATCATTTATTAACTGGAGAATTACAAAACTAGCAAAACTAAAACAGTCATACAACAGCACTTAAAGCTTTTCCATATTTGCATAGACTTGATTGTCTAATACTGCATTTTACTAAAGTTAGAACATCACCAGAGTAAATTCTGTTGGCTTGTACCCATGCATATGAAATATGTTTTATTTTAGGAAAACTGTAAACATCTTACCTTTAAAGTCATCTCTTGGGCCTTGCATTTCCTTCTTGTTCATTTTTCTGTCAGTGCAGGAATTGTTATGGGCACCTTTGGAATTGTTTTCTAGGTAAGCTGAGCTCGTTCCTTTCTTGGAGGGATGAGGATCACAGAGTTTTGCATTAATCTTGTAAAGCTCGAGGGCCTTAATGGCTGCTGCATTGTTATCCATACGGAGAAAAGTTGGACAGGAAGCACAAAATTCATTCGTGCAGGCTTCATTTCCACAGCCCTCGGTTAACTGGTGGTAGTAGCGCTCTATTAGATGCTTTGCAGCTGCTCGCTTCCTGTAGCAAACATTCAAACAGTAAGTACAAGGATTAGTGGAGCTTTCACACACAAAGCTCATTCAATAGCATCAGCAAGGCAGAGATTAGTCAGGCACTGAAACACAAGATTTCTGTCAGAGAGAACACATCAGAAGATTTTTTTTTAAATGCAGGATTCTCATCTTGACAAATGCAAATATATTTAACACACAATTTAATTTGTGGGTTCTCTGTAAGTAAAAGAAAAATCCTGTTTATGTATAGTTTTCAGCTTTCCATGAGAGTGCTATAGTGGAGACAATCTTGTAAAGTTCTGAACAATCTCAACTGTCGCTAAAAAAGAGAGCAATTTGGATGCAAAACAAGGCTGCAACTGAAGCAGAACTGCATGTTGTACAGGTGTTGAATTTAATGTATAGTACTGAGGCATGGTTGCCACTGACAGACAAAAGAGGCATAAAACACAAACAATTCAGACATTTACTTAACAATACTATCAATACTACACTATTTTACCCGTTTTAACAAGATTCCAGATGACTAAATTAACATATTTAGTCTATTTAAATCTCTACAAGAAATATTCCTTGATTAATTAAACTGATGCCAAAAGCACAATTACAGATGAGCTCAAGGCTGAATATATTTCTCTCAGCCTAAATATATTATATGGTTCTCTAAAAAAAAAAGAAAAAAACCACCCCAAAAGTGCAATCTGCCAAATCCTTCTGTTTCTCCTGCCATTACAGGTGTAACATACGTATTCTGAAAAATCACAGCTGTACTGCTGTACAAGTCTATGTGGTCAGTAGTATATATATATGCACAAAAAAATGTAACTACCTTACTCACAAGGTCAGACTTCTACAGAAACACGCAAATAGTAAAGAAATCACTGGAAAGTTGCAGGCAATCAGGAAAGAGGCAGCTGTATGCAGCACCAAGAGCAGCGTGTTTCACCACATTTTGGAAAGAAAGCCCCAAACCTCACCTTCATTTAATATAATAAGTTATTAATGAAAACTGCCAACTGTGAAAGATTTCAAACATTTTGACTAGGTGTAACATACAGGCCTTTTACAGAACTTTAGTGATATAGTACTATACAGTTCTCATTAGAGCATCAGAAATTGTGATATTAATTTAAAATTGCCTTTCCTGATGTCAATGCGTGCAGAGATTCTGCATAGAACAAGTACTTCAGAACTGAAGTGCTAGACCCACTGGTACTACTCAGCACTTGCTGCACCTTGCTGTTAATAATGGCTGGTTAAACAGCAGTTTCAGTGCAGCTACTTTAGAAGGGAAAATGTTCTGAGTGACTACTGAGGTGCATATTGCTCAGCAGTAAGACCTTTGCCTATTTCTTTTCACCCTTCAAGATCTCATGATCCCAGAGAAGCAAATACATCTTACAAGGAAAACAACTACTTTGATGTCTACCTGAGCTTTCAAATGCCCCAGTACATTCAAAGGAAAAGAAAACAAAAAGCCAACTGAGGAGAAAGGTTTCACTGGCACTTTGAGATGGATGTGGAAAGAAAAAGCAGCATGAGCAACAGCATTAAAACCATTACTGTGTAACAAAGAACAGCTATATTCTAATCTAAGGAAAGAGTTCTAGTCTTGCACATTTTTATATGTAGACTTAAAACCTGCCTCTCTCCACATACATCTAAAAATAAGTGGTTTTTTTTAAATCTTGTCTTTCATACTTCAGCCACTAGTATAGAGACTTTAAAAAAAACCCCACCCAAACTCCCCCAAAGCAACCGTGTTTTAATACAGTAACTTGGACCAGCACGATTTCAGAGACAACTATTTATGAATGCAAAATTTCGTGCGCTTGATCATTCAACTTCTAGCCCTGCACAGAACCATTCTCAAGATTCACACCATTTGCCTAACAAACACTTCTTGAATTCAGACAGGCCTGGCGCTGTGACCACTTTTTTGGGGTGCCTGTTCCAGTACCCAACCAACCTCTGGGTGAAGAACCTTTTCTAATATCCAACCTGAACCTTCCCTGACACAGTTTCATGCCATTCCTTCAGATCCTGTCACCACAGAAAAGAGATCAGTGTCTCCCTCTCATCAGGAAGCTGTAGACTGTGGTGAGGTCTCCCCTCAGTGTCCTTCTCCAGACTGAACAGACCAAGTGACTGCAGCTGCCCCTCACATGGCTTTCAGGAAATCCAGAAAGATGACATCAATTGGCTTCCCTTGATAACTAGGTTGGTTACCTTGTATAAAAAGAAATTAGGTTTGACATGGACCCACACTGGCTGTGACCAATGACTGCAGTGCCCTTCAGGTCTTATTTTTCAGTAACTCCCAGAATAATCTTGTCCATGATTTCACCAGGCACTGAGAGACTGACAGTCCTGTAGTTTCCAGGGATATTCTTCCCACCCTTCTTGAATATTGGGCCAACACTGGCCAGTGCCCAGTTGACGGGGACCTCTCCGGATCCCCAAGATCATTGAAAAATCCTTGAGAGAGGCCTTGCAATGACATCAGCCACCTTTATGAGTATTCTTGTATGAGCTCCTTATATTCTTGTGTAAGATCTGTAAGGATCCAGCTGGATCCTCCCCTCTCTCCCTGGCAGCTACTCCACAGACTTTTCACATTACCTTAGACAAATGATTTAGGTAAATAAATAAAATAAATACATTTAAGTGAGGATACAGACCTCAAAAGGTAAAAAGAATTTACCAAGCCTTCCACAAGAGCTACCCTTACTGAGGTTCCTCAATAAAAGCACTTACAGAAAATGCAGTTCTGAGCAAGTCAGTGTGTGACTTTACAAAACAGACATTCCATACCACATTCCCACTAGTGTACTTCAGGTACTATTATCACTGTTCATTGCCAAAAGCCTCCATTTCCTATTTCTACATTATTCAGCAAAAGAACTTGTAGCATACCCTCTGTATTGTCCAGAAGTGAAAACTTGGTATCTTTCTATATTCCCCTGCTTATTTAGTATGTTGAAAACTAAAGTTCTTGGCCTGAGGCACTAAAACTGGTTCATCAAGCAACGTCACATAAAATCACTCTCTATTCTTAGCTCACACTACATCCATGAAGGCCGCAGCTCTCTTTAAGTTCCTATAAAGAGATCTGGTGAAGAGCAACTGGTGCCTTAGAAAAATCAAGGCCCAGTTTACTGTACATTCGCACACACAGTTACTGTTGTAGCTTAGGCTGTAGTGACTGACTTGCATATACATTTCCAAATACTCATTGTTGTTGCACATCCAACTATGAAACTGCACCGGTGTGGCTGCACTTGTAAACATTTCACAGGCATATCCTTGTGATTGAAGGATAACTTCCCACTCAACGGGCATTGAATACCTCCTCAAGCAATATGCATTGCTTTAGTGAGGAGGAGAGGCACCTAAAATAGATACCCAACTACCTTCCCTAAAGTCCAACAATTTCACAAGCACACTTTTCTGATAAAAGTGAAATTAGCATTCACTGACTTAGTTTGTAGTAGTTACAGGAAAAAAGAAGGCCTTTAGGCTTTTCGTATGTTCTTTAGCTAATAAAAAGCCAGACAATAATTGCATTTGTAATTTAAATGCTGGCAAAATTGTGGAGTATCATGAGAAACATGTACCATCATGCCAAAGGTGAACTGGGCTGCATTTTCTATAGTAATTTTTGAATGTCTAAAACCTGTAAAAAACAAGGATTGAGTGTACTAGTTCAAAAGTTCCTATGAAACAGAATGTAATCTGCATTTCTCAAATACCCTGAACTAAATACAGAGAAACAGCCCCTAAAGGAATCTTTTGCCACAGAGAAAATCCCAAAGTTTAAACATTAAAGGAATTTTTGAAAAATTTAAAGCATGAAACAATTTAAAGTTCACCTACAAAGCATTTACATTCAAGTTTACATTTACATTCAAAATGTGTCTGAAGTTTAAAATATCTGCATAACAGTATCATTTTTGCTAATAAGTTTACCTAAAATTTAGAAATACAAATGGATGTTTCATACTTATCTGGAAATACCAGCACGAAATAACACACTTCTGAATGGTTTCTGCTTAGGACAATAACTGTTACATTATTTTTACACATAATTCTCACATTGGACAGCAGTGTTGATCTGCTGGAGGGCAGGAAGGGATCTGGACAGGTTGGATTGATTGGGCCAAGACCAACAGCATGAGGTTCAACAAGGTGCGGTGCCAGGTCCTGCCCTTGGGTCACAACAACCCCAGGCAGTGCCACAGGCTGGGACAGAGTGGCTGGGAAGCTGCCCAGCGGAAAAGGACCTGGGGGTGCTGGTCCACAGCTGCTGAACATGAGCCAGCTGTGCCCAGGTGGCCAGGAAGGCCAATGGTGACCTGGCCTGTATCAGAAATAGTGCAGCTAGCAGGATGAGGCTGTGATCTCTGTGTTCTTGGACCTTGAAACCCATGTCCACTTTTGGGCCACTCACTGCAAGGAAGGTATTGAAGTGCTGGAGTGTGTCCAGAAAAGGGCTATGGAGCTGGTGAACGGTCTGGAGCACAAGTCTTACAAAGAGCAGCTGAGGGAGCTGGAGCTGTTTAGCCTGGAGAAAAGGAGGGTCAAAAGTGACCTTATCACTCTCTTCAACTACCTGAAAGGAGGCTGTAGCCATTTGAGGGTTGGTCTCTTTTCCCAGGCAACCAGTGACACGCCAAGAGAAAAATGGCAGCAAGTTGTGCCAGGGGAAGTTCAGGCTGGATGTAAGAAAAAGTTTCTCCACTAAAAGGGCTGTCAAACTTTGCAATGGGCAACCCATAGAAGTGGTGAAGTCACCATCCCTGCCTGGAAGTGTTCAAGAAATGACTGGACATGGCACTTGGTGCAATGGTCTTGTTGATAAGGTGGAGACTGGTCAAGGTTGAACTCAATGACTTTGGAGCTCTTTTCCAGCCTTAATGATTCTATGATTGCTCCAAGCTGGTTAATTTTAGTAAGTGGAAATCGACAACAGTCTGTTTTACAATGGCTATTAGGAATTTAGAAATGCCAAAATGTTCATAAGCAATTTTCTTAATGCAAAAAAAAGAATCGAAAAAAGCATTTATATGCATGGAAACAATTTGTCTTTTGGGTAAGAAAAAACCCAGGAAACAGGTTTTTTTAGTACTAATAGCAGAACAACTTTCAACAGATGTGTTAAGAGAGGCATAAAGAGACACATCTGCAACAGTTATACTACACTTTGGAAATGAGGTGACAAGCATATAAAAAACTGTTTAAAAAGGTGTTGCAGATGGTCATCTTTGTAAAGTTAAATATTGCTTCATGCAAGTTTCAGCTTCAGACCTTCCAGGTTGGTTTTCCTGCTTCTATTTAGTTAGAGTAAGAACGGCAGTGCTAGAAAAGACAAGCTTCCAGTAATAGCACTGCCCACACGGAGCCTTGTGAAGCGCCCTGCACACCAAACTGCCAAACACTGCACCCAGAGCTGGAGCCCAGCCCTTTGCTCCAGCAGTGCTGTAACACCTTTTGCCTGCCTCAGCCTCTGGCACTACAGTAAATGTGAATCTGGCAAATGTGCATGGAGCTTACAGTTTTGCAAACTTCATTCTTTCCAGTGTGTGGACCCCAATTGCGGGGGTGGATTGTGAACCCCCCCTTGGACCATACTGGCATAATGCAAGGGACCTCCCTCCCCACTATGTATTCTAGATCCACTGTGCCTCTGGGAATGTTATGTGCTGACAGTCAGGCATGGCACTTCCTCAGGAAGGGCAACCCTGAGAACACAGGTTCTGTCCTGGCTGTAAGGAGCAATGCAGGGAAACAAGGGAGTGAAGAATACAGTCAGCATCTATGTCGCAATCTTGTCTCAGAAAAATTGCCTTGCTACAGTCCTATTAGAAAAGCAGAGAAGGGTTTCAAAATTGCAAAACCATCTCATTCTCAAAAGCAGACAGAAGGAAGGATGAATGCATAGAAAGCCATATGAAGACAGCCTTGACATGTGACACCATAAAACAGAGAGTGAAAATGGACGAACAGATAAGAAGTTATTATTTAAAAAATTAAATTATGTAATTTAGTGCCAAAGAGGTTTTAAGAAAGTTACACTAATTGAAGGTGAAAGTCAATGGAGATGTGTGACAGGAGCAGACAGAAGATGCTGACCTTAACAATTCTAAGACCTGAATGAATGCTAAGGTAAAAAGACTCCTAAATTTGATCTAGCATCAAGATGTTTATAACATGGAGACCCAGAATTCGAAAAGCTTGGGATGAGCAAGACTTAGACGTGGAAGATTTTGCTGTGTAAGAATCTGAGTATTTTCTTTAAATTTGTTTTCATTCACGCATGTGAAACATATATGACTATGCTCTTTGTATAAAGCTTTGCAATACAAAACACGGAAATAAAGCAATTATAACAGCCAAACAGAGCAAAACCAATCATTCATTCTGCAAACAAAAAAAGACTTGCATAAGTCCCTACATTTACTAATGAATTTTAGGCGTGTAAATAACACAGTAACTATTTCAGCAACACAGTAGGCTTACAGGTCACAATCCTACCACTCAACCTGCCATTCCACCTTATGTGGCAAGATCAACTATGCAGGAGGATTGCAAAAATTCTCTGTAACAGGTGTAGTACACATCACACTGTGACACAGTTTAAAAAAAATTTAGTTTCACAAATATACTGTATAACTACTAGTCAAATATGTGAATTCCTACAACTTGACGGGCTCACATTTATTTTAAACGACTGAAATATATGAAGTCAGAGCCACTCTGATCACTGGTCTACATCAAAAAGAAAAAGCACTCAGCTATCACACAGAAAAGCTTACTACTGTAAATTATTTTTTTCATGTTTGGTTTTAAGGAAGATAAATCACACATACAAGAACAGTCAAACTTCTAGAAGGAAAAAAGTTTTACTGCTTTCTCCTTCTGATTTATCCTAGGTCCTCAGAGTCTTTGTTTCATACCAGTCTGGATGAGTGCTGGAATGGACTTTAGCCAGACTGCAGCCTTATTTCCCCTGTTTTGCTAGGCCAGGGAAACAAAAGGACACAACTCAACTTGCTGCAGGAACAGTAAACCACAATGCAGCACAGGCCACCACTGGAGCACGAATAAGAAACCATGGCAGGGCTTTTGCCCTGCGACCTCTGACACACGTCCACATAGCAACAGGCAGAGTCACCTCTCAGGTCTGGATCCCTGCAACCTTCACTCCTAAGAAAGCAGCTGGACAACACTTCTGTAGCAGATGGTATGAGTGAGGGAAAAGAAATCTGTCACGCCAGGAGAATTGCTTCTCCTAGTGCAAGAAAAGGCTTCACTGCAGTGAATTGCTAATAACACATCAGAAAAGCCCACACTGTTTCCTCCTCCTCATTTTCTAGGTATGCAGTTCAATGTGGGGGGAGGCCCTCACTGCAGTTTTGCTCCTCCTTAAGTTGGACAGCTACAGCAGAGAAGTCCTTGAGCAATTCACACTGTGTCCCTAGCCTGCAAAACATCCTGAAAATGGCATCCAGCCTGCAGTGTGTAAAATGCTAGACTGCTTGGGGGAAAGGTGTGAAGGAGACAGTTCAAGGTCAGAGAAGAAGTTCGTGGCAGAAGAGAAATGAACTCAGATCCTCTGAAGCCTCAGACAGCACACCAACTACTGGGCTACATTCCCTCTATTATTTTGGAACTTGTGCTGTAAGCCAGAAAAGCAGTTTGTGGTTTCTCTGAGTTCTATGACAGGACAGTTTGAATAGCTAGAAAAGAATATTTGTTTGCCAACTCATAGAAGAATAAAGTCTCAAAGAACTACTTTTTTCAAATGATCCTCTAATTCCTGCAACCTTTTTGAATTTTAAATTGAAATGAATGTTTCAGCCCATCACAATCTTGATTCTAATTAATCTTGGCTTCTAACCTAATGAAGACAGATAAAAAAGGCTCAGACCTGTCAGCAAGATGCTTTGTGCATACTGTTTAGTGAAAGAGAGGTAGTTTTCTGTTTCTAGAAGTAACTGGCATACAAATTCACCAAATTAAGTCACAATTTTTTTTCTTAGTTCAACAATCTATCTGCCACAAGAGATACCACCAGGTATTGTGCCTTAGTACTGAAGTGTCTTCAAATCCATGCAATTAGTGAATGGCAGGTAGAAATTACATCCCTACTGTCAAGTCTGAATATAGGCCATAAGATTTCTGACACTGTATTATGCTACCATCTACTGGCTCATGTTAAATTAAACCTCTGAACTTGCCCTCCAACTCATTCACCCTCCAAAAAAAAATCAGTTTCTACAGAGGCTTAAAACTGCAAAATATTAATTTGAAATTTTCTAAGGCAATTTCACAGTTCTACTCAGCTTTTGTCTTCTTTTTATTAAGCAGAAGCTAGACTGACTGTTATATATGTTCAGAACATTTTTAATCAAGATACACCAAACTAATCCACTCATTTACTTACATTCGGCTAGTTTCAATGTTCTCAGAGTGAGGTTCTCCTGGTGATCTGCAAAACCAGACAGAAAACCTTTAGCGTTGCTTGCTCTTTAAAGTCATTACAATATGAAGAGTTATGAAAGATGGAATGTGATGCGTGTATTATTGCCACTAAAAGCACAAACTTCTTGATATTTGCAGATTTAATTTGTTTTATCAAACTCTAGAATACAATTTATAACATAAAACATTATAGTGTATTTAAGCCAAATTTCCCTGCGAGAAGGAGAGCACTTTTTCCCCACCGCTTATGCAACAGGAGCCATTAGGGAAGAGATCTGCTGGCAGTACTTCCGCATTCAGGCTGCATAGTGCACCAGTTCTGGGCTAATTCTTCATAACCACTTCTGTAATCAAAACGCATACTCAAAGATTATCAGTGATCAACTGCAACTAACAAATCCTCTGCAGAGCTGGACTCTAAGAAGTAGCAGCTCAGAAGCAGGGTCCAAAAGAATCTCAAAGCAAATCTCGCATCTCTCTCTCCACCTGAATTCATGGAGCTAATCTTACAAACAGCTTTCTGTTTTCTTCAATCCAGCCAAGAGATCAGCCAGTAATATTCAAAAGTAAGTGTTATTGCCTGGCATTTCCAAATACACAAGTAGCACCTGTATTTAGCTTGGCAACCCCATCGACTTAATTTACAGAGTAATTCAAGGGGTATAGCTCCATACTAACTTAAGTAGACTAAATTATAATTATTTAGCTACTCCTTATTCCCGTCTTCCTTAAGACAGCACTGATTCAACAGTTAACTTTTTTTTTTTTAGACACTAGTTTTTTTCTCCCTTTGGGACTTCCTCCTAGCCAGTGACTTTGTAGCCAGATAAACCAGAAGACAAGGCAGTACAAATGCAGCAGTTTTGTTTCAAAGCATCATCTTAGGATGCTTTGAAATCAGACCTTATGGAACCTACACTTGGGTACAAACTTTGGTACAGTTGACCAGAACTGCCACGCCGGAAATACTGTGCAAGGAGTGGAAACAGAGCACAGCCATTACTGTAAAACTCTGCAGCTTAGATGAACAAAAATATCTTTCATGACAGCTCTATAAAAACAGAAGTGAGTGAGCTAAAATCTGCAAATAGAACTTTGTAGGTTTCACCAGAGTCTGCTGGGGGACTTCAGTTAGGACAGCTAAGCAGACTTTCCTGTAGCTTTACAGGGAGAAAAATCTTTATTTATAGGAATGCAATTTCTAGATTTCTCTACTCACTATATAACTATCTACAATACTCTAAACGCTATTGGAAATCTCCACCTGTAGTCTGATGCATTTCTTTTTTCCTGTTTCATTGTGCTGTTTTGCTGGACGGTCTCTCCTATGAAAGCCTGGACTGCCCTCCAAATTCTCTACTAAAATTTTAGTTCCTTTCCTGAAATACCAGATCTTAACAACTTTCTGGATTCTACCAAACAGACCCAGTGCATAAAAGGCATTTCTAGCAGACAACTTATAATTCCTAGGCTAGCTGGAGACTGTGTGGTGACAGATGATGCAGAACACAGGAAATTATTTGTTGATATTTCATTAACTTATAAAATTGACACTAGGGATAGAACCCTGAATTTCCTATCCAACTAACTTCATACTCATGCTTAAAATATAAATACCCTTTAACTGGAAAATAACATAAAAACTGCCCAATCTCAAAAATTTGGCTTCTAATTATTACCTCCAAATTATGTTTCCCTTACTCATTAAATTCAGGACTGACAAGATAGCTGCTGACAAAAATAATGCTCAGCAGCAAAACAAATAAAAATTTCCCTTCAACTCCGGTGAACAAAGTAAGCCTCTAAATGGTTACTGAAAAGAACCTCAATTTTTTTCCCACTTATTCACCTGAGCATGTAAGTGTTAGAAACTGGAGTAGTAGAAAGACACATGTTTATGTTCATACTGATTAGCTCCTCTATTTACTTCCAGGACTTCAGAAAATGGTGGCAAAAAGTCTGGACATTTGAGGCTTTGCTCTCTTAATTATAGTATTGGGACAGACAACACGTAGAAACTTTGGGAAAGTGTAGTGCTTTGAGTTGCTATGAAAATGCAAGGGAAATAGTGGTGTTAAAAGAAAAACATCAAGAATACTGATCACTTTCAGCCTTTAAAATAAAAAGCAGTATGAAGAATTACAGAAAAAGAACAGATTGGCAGTAGCCTGGTGATCTGTAGTAGAGACATGTAAACAGCTAGTAGTATATCCAAAATCTTTTCCTAGCCTCATTATTTGTGAGAATATTATCTGGGCTGTAAAGAGACAATGCAGTTCAGCACATGTTACTCTAAAAAAAAAAAGCATCTATAAGAAAAACAATGTAAGAAAAAATACCATCTAGCTGGGTCGAAAAAGGTTTGGTCCTCTAAGGTAAGTGGTTACGCAGAACACAGGGTAAGAATTCCTTGTTTTCTAAAACATGAGCAGATGTACCATAACTATGAAGAACTATTAATGGACATACTAACTCGATTTTAAAAGGTTTCAAATGACAATGCAAGCACCTAATAAAATGAGCTTTCAGTACTTAGTAAAATGAAGTAGAAGATCAATCTAATTACAGGAATTGTACTTGTTTGCTGAGAAGCTATTTATTTTGCAATACCCAATTGTTTACAAACAAGATACCTTGTTATTTCTGTGAGCAGGCAACAGTACTGAAAAACAACTATATAGTACGGCAAGACGTCCTTTCATCATGCTTAAAATCTGAAACAAGAGTTCTGTTCAGAGAAAATCTCAGAGCAAATGCTCTTAAAAATTTCAGCTTCTAATTAGATTGTAGATACTGATCACAAGACACCAACTAATCTGAATACTGCACTATGAGCTAGCAAATTCAAATGGTGGCTCATTTCCAATAACACAGGGAGCAACTTCTCCATTCTACAAGCCACTCCTTTTACCTCTAGTGTACCTCTCTCGATGAGAAAAGTAATGGTATGCAAGCTTACACACTTTAACATCATCAAGCCTCCTGGACAAATATTTCAAAACAAAAATTGAACATATGCTTAGATAAGTATGCTAAACAATTTATACAGAAATTCAGTACGACAGTAAAAACCACCAGAGACTTTTAAGTGATAGTATTGTTCTTAAAAGAGCTATCATGGAGCACCACAATGCTTGTGTTTTAAAAATCAGGCAAGGACAAACTGAGTGAGCTTTGAAATTACTGTTAGGAAGAGTGTAAGTCAACTTTGCCAACTGACTTATCTTAAATAAACAATATAACTTAATATTATTTATAAAACTAACATCAAGCCATACCAATTAAATACCTTAAAATAAACACTATAGTAGGAAAACTCCTGAGAAACAACCCAATATGCTTTATGCTTACCTTTTACAAGCTGTGGCCATTCGGTGACATCAGGGTGATCACAATTTTGAGTCACTGATCAAAAACGAGTTGTTGCACCAGTCTTGTATCACGCTGGGCTAAGCATAAGCTTAACAATTCTAAATAAGTAAAAATAATTTAGTTAAAAGTCCTTAAAACTTATTTTCAGCAAATTCTCTAAAAAAAAAAAAAACATAAAAAGAAGAAAAATATTGATGCTAAGCATTGTTTTGTCACTGAGATTAAGACTTACATTCATTTTTTGCATGGCATTCTAACTTCTAGAGTAACTCACTACAGTACATTCAACTGGTAAACTTGAAAATTCAGCAACTTATTTTTAGAATTTCTAAAAAGCCAAAAGCCATACCCATCTCTTGGACCAGTGGAAAACACCCAGTGTCAAGACAACAAGCATTCAAATATCTGGAAGTGCGTGCATAAATATGAACTGTAATTTCTAACTACAATAAAACTCTGGTTGGTGTTTCGCTGTTACAAATTGGTTAATATTGTTTCTTAGCAAGGCTCTGTTCCCAGGGGAGCAACAAGTAACCTGAACTTTGTTGTGTGCCTCTCCCCAAAAAGAAGTAAGCTACAGCTATGTAAAAGTCTCAGAGGAGCAACCTTTGCTATCTATGGCAAATCTTTCAGGTTCTTTGCTCCATTTATATCGTGTCATCTCTCCTCTCCCTTAAATTTTCAAAAGTATATTTTACCTGTCAATTGTTTCCCGTGATCTGGCTCCACTGGTATAAATTGAAGGGTTGGTCCTTTACTTTGTCACGCAGGTGGCAGCCAATGATCACTCAGCAATACTCGTGCCCAGAGCGCCCTGGGACCACCCCAGCTGATTACTTCCATGGCTGAAAAGGAACCAGTTAGTCTCTTACCTACTGCTATTATCTACTCTAAACTGAAGTTAACGGATAAAATATTTCCAAACATAATCCTCAACACTCAATTCATCCCATTCTCTCTCCCCCCCAAGCTCCTAAATGCACTGAAGAAAGCCAGAAAAGAAAAAAGGCCTCAAAAGGAGAGTCAGATGACAAACAGCATTCACTTTCTGCTAATATAGTTTTGATAAAAATTGCAATGTTAATATTGTATTTAGTAAATAAAAAGTCATCTTACTTTCTCTTAACAGCAGCAGCTATGAAGACAGACCTCTGCATAGTATCCTGAGAAGTTTATTCCTGTGGTAACCCAGATGAAACCCCACATTTGCAGGTTGCCATGCAGCAAAAGCCTCACACAGAATGAAGGTGTACAAAGCTATTGAGGGCACAAACCACAGCACTCTGCAAGACCTGCAGACACAACAATCTGGTGCAAATACTAAGAGAGCACATCAGACAGCTTTAAATATGTAGTAAAAATCATTTATTTCTTTACTGCACCTTCTTTTGTGCTTCAGTCCAACCTATTACAAGAGTTTTGAAGTAAGATCTTAGCAAGGCTCATGATTTTCCAAAGTTTGACAGAAAAACTGCCTAGTTTTGCCAATCTACTACAATTTGCCATTCTGCCACAAACTCTGCACAGAACAAAATTTGTCTTAAGTTTCAGAATGATGCTTATTAGTTTTATCATTCATTGAGACAGGTGAAGTGCCTTCTGATGATTTTAACACCAGTAATATTTGAGTGTTCTCATCATAACACAAATGCAGTTGACACAAGTAAAAAAGAAGTAGGCTACCAAAAATCTTCAAAATAAAACAGAGGTTCTCCAGTACTTATGTTTCATAGGTGTAAATTGTCAAAGTTTAACTGAGTCAATGCCAGGAACACAGAACAACAATTAAAAGTCAGTTGGAAAGGTTCCTCATCTGTCAACATTACAGAACAGGGTAAAGATTTTCCATTTAATGTTTGCTGACCATCAGCTGTACAGAAAGGCAAAATCCAAGATGCTGATGCAAAACTAAGAAGCTGTAAAACACTGCTTATGACATTCTGATTAAGATCTGAAAATATGCACTTTCAGGCAAGCCTTAGTTTTGAGGAAACGGATGCCTATTCTAACACTGCTTCTAGCACTTTGCCCAAGTAACTTGTAGTACACCGGTATCATCTCTAAAGCCTCATTGGTCAGGAAACCTGCATTCTGTCTGACTACTGAAGTACCAACACATGTTCTGGAGTGCGCCTGACCAATCACTCCCTACTTAGACTTGGTCCTATATCACACAGACTATTGGCAAAAGCTTATTACAGTAGTCTTCCATTTCAATGGAAGCATGCTGGAACACCAGGCTGCCATCAACCTTAGTAAAACAAAGTCTTCCTGAGGCTGTTTCATATGGGAGAAGTCATGAACATGACTGGCAACAGTGAAGGAGCACACGAAGTGCTGCTGTTGAATTCAAACACCACCAGATATTGGAATGTTAAAAAATATACATTAAGTTGGCAGCTCCACAGTAATAGTTAAGACAAGCTTGTGTCAAGGCCTGACACAGATCCAACTCTGTTAGTCAGATTCACCACATCACCAAACATAGTATCTACAGCAGTTCTGTGATGGGAGGCAGTGTCTGAACTGTCACAAATCTCACTGAGCTGCAGTTGACTCATCTAAGTTTTGTTGTGAAATTTGTATATACAAACAGAATTTATCATGGGTCAGAGCTTTGGGTCAGGTAGTTTCAGCATTTCTGATTTGTTGCACGATAACTTAAAACAACACTTACTGTAGTCTAAAATTCTCATGCTTCTTTTCAGCAATCTAGATGCAAACAACCTTAATGGATCATTTTTCTCTTTTCTCTCCTTCTCATCCTACCTTCCCCACCTATCCTTGCTGCCACTCCTGTGGGACAGAATATGATTGGCAAGGATTCCCTAGCACAGATGAAAGAATTAATTTTTCTGAAACTTCACTCATTCATCAGCAGAGTAGTGTCTGCGGGCAAAGAGACCAGCATGTTGAAACACAGGGTGGGTGCTGAAGGAGACTGCCATCAAAGATCCCTTATTCTGAATATATTTCAAAGGACATTCTGACTGCTTGATACAAGCAAGGCACAAAAATCCCCAACCTGGTTAAGAGAGTCAAAAGACACTACTTGTTCAGGAAAGGAAAACCCCACGGATGAATACACTAAGATCTTGGAAAACGGTATTATAAATTGTGAATTAGTCTAAACCAACTGCTTTTCTGTCACAGGAATTTCTCTACAAAAAACCTCCTCTGATTGTAACTTACCTTACAGAAGATAGAAACAGCAGCCCCAGAGCAGATATTTGTATTACTCAAAAAATTTCCCTGGTCCTCATTATTATGATCAACATGGCTTACAATTCAGGCTTTCACAGACATACTGAGCAGCTGAAGATATGAAAGGAAGTTTGTGCCTGTGGAATATGTCTGAGAAACCCAAGATGGCAGCCAGGCTCTTTGGGACTTGGCAGGCACCAGTACAGACACAGCTGTGTCTGCTTAGTGACTACTTACTGGGGGTAGAATCAACTAGGACTGCAATAACCCCTATTACAGTTAGCAAGATAATACACAACAATCCATGTCTTCAAACCTCGTATCTGAAGAACTTTGTGACTTGAACCAGCATCAAAAAGGAATGGGATAAATAATGTTTATGCAGTGATTTGGAACAGCATCTATTTCTCCAAGATGGCATAGGCGAGCATTTTCTTAAAATAATGTTCCTATCATCTCAAGGAGTTAAAAAGCGAGTGAAAGAACAAGATGTCAGAAAGCAAGCTCAGATGCATCAAAAAGGGCTGAAAGCAACTTCGTTGCATAGCTTGATGAAATGTCTCCTCATATGTTATCAAACCTTGAAAGTCTACAAGCAGTAGCAGTAACATGAGGCAAGAAGAGGTCCCCAACTTCAACATACAGAACCTAAAGCCACAGCCTGGAGATTGCAAGTACTTATTTTTCAGCAACCAAAAATAAGGCAAAAAACTTCCAGATACTTAACTGAACATTTTTACTCAGATGGATTTCCTAACCCTACTACTATGCCTGGGTTGTTTGATGGTCCCTTCTGTGAGAGCAGTGCAATCTGGCAGCTGACAAACAGTAGCTGAGGTCTAGGGAGATCCCCTAGAGGACGAACACTTTCCTTATTTAAACTCTAAGTTTCATTGATTTATTAAAAGAGTGGCACTTGCAAGAATTTCGGTTTCCTTTACAAAAGAATTTTAAGTATCTACCCAAATAATCTTTGATCCAAATTTAAGATTCTCTTTTTGATCTATGATGAAAACAGGGGTGATTCACCGTACAATGAAGTGCCATGATCTACCTTACCTTCCAGTACCAGAGACTTTGAGTTGCTTAATTAAATATAACCACCTCTCTCAAGGATATACCACTAAAGACAGCTTTTGTGTGTTTTCTGAAGAGTCCCTCTGAATGCCCCAAGAATGAATTTTATATATTTCCAGAATGACTTTGAGTACCACAATGAAACAATCATCTATACAGTAAGAAACTGACACCGAAGAGATGGCCTTTAATAACTTGAGACTGAGTTAAATGTCCTGGAGAATATTCACCAAACCCCTAAATTCAATCTTAATTTTCATATCCAGAAAAAAAAGGTAATGTAATAGGCATGTTTGAGAGTTAATTTCTTCAAAAAGTTGGAAGCATAAATTGCTTTTCTTGCCTGTATGCTGCTTCCAATGCCCAAAACATAAAAAAGGGAAGTTTTCTTCATGCATATATTTAGTAGGTAAAATTATTACTGATCCCACAGTAAAATAAAACAGCCACTAATACAACCTGATCACATAAATCCTAATGGTACCAAAAAAGTCCCAACCAAACAGTACTAAGGCCTCTACATGAATTTTTATCACTGCCTGGCAAACCAAGCAATTCAACTAGTAACAACAAATGCAAAATCACTTTAGTTAGAAAACCAAAAGAATTGGGTTCTATCCTGGAAAATGCCAACCCGAAGTGACTAAAGCAGTCACAACTGATGTACAAATGTACACATGCTCCTATGTATTACAAAAAGAATGACAGATATGACTCATGAAGGTTCCCTGGAAGAGTGTCTGCTCATCTGCACAAAGTACTTCACACATCTTCCAAACTTAAACCCAGTTCTCCAATTATTCAATATTCTTCAAAAGTGTTCCAGAAGTAGTAGAAAAGAGCCACAAAGTATGAAGATAGAAGAACATGTCTTGTGATTAGAAAATGAAAAGAGTTCAAAGTTAATCAAGCCTATCAATATAGATACTGGGATAAACTAAGTCTTCTCATAGCACAAAAAGAATATATAAAGATCTTCCAACTGGAAGAATGCATATAAAATCCCCATGAATAGAAACTGAATTCTAAATTCAAATTAGAGCAGGAACACAAGCATGCAGGATAATGAGAACAATTAACACTTGAATGAATTATTTGGGATGGAAATCTGAATTTGCGACTATCTTCAAATTAAAGTTAGTGCTACTCTAGAATATATATTTCAGTAAAAACACAAGTTACTGAATTTCATAAAGGTAGAGTTTTGTGTATCTCAAGACAAAGAGATCAAACATAGATTTATATAAAAGCTCCATCCTATAATGTCTGTATACTTTGCCTTTATGCCAATACTCTCCACTGCACTGGTTTTGGCTGGGATAGAGTTAATTTTCTTCATAGTAGCTAGTGTGGGGCTGTGTTTTGGATTTGTGTTAATACAGGGATGTTTTTGTTATTGCTGAGCAGTGCTTTCATAGATTCAAGGCCTTTTCTGCTCTTCACCCCACCAGGGAGGAGGCTGGGGGTGCACAAGGACTGGGTAGGGGTCACAGCTCGGACAGCTGACTCCAGCTGACCATAAGAGACATTCCATATTATATGGCATTATGGTCAGCATATAAAGCTTGGGGAAGAAGGAAAAAGGGGGAATGTTTGGAGTTATGGCACTTGTCTTCCCAAGCCACTGTTACATACAATGGAGCCCTGTTTTTCCAGAGATGATAGAACATGTGCCTGTCCATACGAAGCGGTGAATGAATTCCTTGTTTCACTTTGCCTGTGTGTGTAGCTTTTGCTTTACCTATTAAGTTATCTTTATTTCAACCCACGAGTTTTCTCACTTTTACTCTTCCGATTCTCTTCCACATCCCACTGTGTGGGTAGGTGAGAGAGTGGCTGTTTGGTGTTTAGTTGCCAGTTGGGGTTAAACTATGATATCCTTAAACGATGGAGTAACAGAAAACTAATGTTTGCTCCCATTCCTCCCATCAGGCCAAAGCCAGAGTCCTGTGTGTTATTCCCATTTTCTGCAACTTTGGACTCTAGATTTTGCCTTCAACACCTGTTCTTAGTTTGATATTTCAGTGAGATCACATATATATTTTGTTCACCTTTGTAAAAGCAGGAAAGATCCTGAATTATCTTTATCTTCTGTGTTTTTCACTTAGACCGCAGCTGCTTTTTTTTCTTCCAGTACACATGCATCAGAACCATTTGTTTCTATTTCAGTTATATTATACCTGTTACTTCAGGCTCCATCCAAAATGATATACAGCCATGAGCAAAAAGCCCCTTCGACACCAATCACTTTTTTAAATGTCTTTTAGTAACTCTCCTTTTATTGGTTACTCATGTTATTTTGCAATCAGGTAAGTTTTACAGCTTTGCTTCAGCTTTACTATTTAAACTTTTATTCTGTCTGTCCTTTTGCTTATGCTCTATTTTGATTTCTTTTGCCACACATCTTTCATGCTGCCTTCCACGTAAAGCATATTTCTGTTCACTAAGTTCTTCAGCATGTTTGTTTAAATATAACTGATATTAAAACCAAGCAACCATGCAATTCTGTAGCATGACATTCAGCTTTTCTGATGTTCTATTAGTATTTACTACTCACAATTTGTGGGGGATTAGAGGGGAATTCTTCATCAATTTATGAAGCACATACCATTACAAAGACTCTATGCATACAGACAGTGGCAAGCAGTTAAACATCCAGAAGAAAAGCAGCCAGCAGGAATAATGGCAATAAAGAAATAATGGCTTAGGTTTGAAGAAGAGCCATCATACACAGAACTGGTATTTGACACTGGAGAGCAAGAAGCAGGTGGGTGGTCCCAGTGGTGCTGTGGGTGCAAAAATGAATATACACTACCTGCCAGATGCCTGCTAGAGTAAAGGACCAATCTATACAATTCTCTCAGGAACATCTGGATTGTGATAATGTAACATTGTAGCTTTTTGAGAGACTTAAAAATTTTAATTAGTACACACTATAGCTAAAGTTTCAGCTTAGAATTAACAGTTTTATTAGAGCCTGTCTGTAGCTTCCTACAAAACAGAACTTATAAAGACATGAAATAACTCTTCTGCAAATTTGAGATTTCTAAACTGTAAGTATATTTCTAAATTAATTATCTTGAAAAGAAAAATCCAGACATAAAGCCATGGCACAGAAAACGTGGATCAGCTGTTACTGAGCTCTTCCTCACAGTTTAAGTGGTTAAAAGAGAAAGTACATACATAGCTTAGAAGCTGTTACTGAAATAACTCATAATAAATAATCTTGTGAACAAACCTATTTAATATGGCAGAAAAATTAATAGCTGCTTTTCTGAATGCAATGATGCTAAAAGTTTCAAAAATTCTGTGTACCAAGTTTCAGAACTACAGAACTTAAAGAGACACTACAAAGTGGTGCAGTAATACCAGGTATTACCAGAGAACTACACCAGCATTAAGTTAGGAAATGGTAATTAAAATAACTACAAGTTCCAACCCTGCCCCAATACACGTACATATTTTTAAGCTGGTTGGACACTGAAGAGCCTAGACAAAAAAGAGATACCATGTGCCATGGGTTTATGTTAACACTGCTAATAAAGATTATATATCTGTATTTCCCAGCATTCCTATTTGTAAATTTGACCTACACTGATGGTTGCATAAATTTTCTGCAAATTCTGAACTTATTTTTCAAGTCATAGCCTCACTATACATATGCTCAGTAGTGAGTTAAAAAAAACCATGTAGCTTTCAGAAACACAGCAATTCTTATCCAATCCATGAAGAAATAAATGGATGGTAGCAGCATGATGATGAGCTTGTTAACTCGAAAAGGAATTCACCAATGTTATATCATCAGTATTTATTTTCGCCAAGAAAAATCAAATAAGTCAGTTTTCTAGAGAATTATGACTAACAGATATCATAGTAAAAAAAAGGGGAAAAATTAATGTGTATATCTGTCTGAATTGATTTTCCAACTTTTTTTTTAATCTCAGGGAAGAGAAGTATAATTATTTGCTATTACAATTATTAGCATACAAACAATGTAAGTGAAAACATAAACATACCATATCTTTCCAGAGCTGCAGAATCTTGTTCTTTCAAATTCTAAAATGGACTTCTACAGTTCTTGCACCTAAAAATGGAAAACATTACAATTCAGTTCTTGCACTATGCTCCACACCAATCTGAAGCCCAATACAATTTCAAGACAATACACTCATAAGTGCCTATTTCATTAGTCACAAGTATGCAACTAAAGGGAACACAGAATCATAGGATATGTCAAGTTAGAAGGAATCATTGTACCCAACTCCCCACTCCTCAAAGGACTACCTAAAACTACACCATATAAAACTTCTCATAAAAAAGCATAACGGAAAATAATTATTATGTTAGATAAACTACAAAAGCATAAAGTTCATACACACAGTGTTCCCTATTCTTTCCCCTGTAGTGACGCAATAGAGTTTTACCATTCCATTCATCCAGTTTATTACAAATACCAATTTCCTTTCTCCTTCCCACCCCTTATTTTGTTCTTTTTTTTTCTTTTCTTTAAGAACCGGCATTTACAATATGAAAAAAAATAAACACACCAAAGAAACCACAGATAGAATCAAATCTTTGTTCTGGCTGCATAAAACTGCTGGAGTTCAGTAAGCTTTTTTAGAAATTCTAAATTTTCTGAGAAGTCACAATTAATAAGGGACTAAAACATACTTGAAATATTTTCAACGAACACCTAAAAGCACAACCAGCTTTGAGGGAAAAAGTGACAGAAACAGACACACACATATAGCTAAAGAAAGACAGGGGCTGTGGATCCCTATCACTGGAGATATTCAAAACCAAGCTGGCTGGAGCTCTCTAACCTGGTCTTGTGGAAAGTGTCCCTGCTCATGGAGGGGGGGTGTAATTAGGTTTTATTTTTTAAGATTCCCTACCAACCCAAATCATTCCCTGAATCTATGAAATCTACTAATTACTTTCCAAAAAAGTTAGTAATTTGGCACAGAACATCATATTTTCAGTACTATGAAGATTTAATACATAATTTCTTAGTTTAAAACTCTACTAAGAGTCAAGAACAAACAAATCCAACACAGCTGATTTAGGCTGATCTCTAATATAGATCAGGGTTCCCACACAGGAAACCCTGATCTGGTTACCTTAATAGTACATTCAGTTTTATCTTAAAAGACATCAAATCAGCAAGAAATCATTTAGTATCAGGGGCCAAATTCTTTATCAGGGAACAGATATGGGGTGATCTTGGACCAGTTTTGCCACTACAGCTCTAAACACTAACAGTGTGAACACACTTTTTTGTATTGAAAAAAAATAGTTACATGGGGCACCCTACATGTTTTGTGAAAAACACTGCTATTTCAACAAACAATTCTACTAATTATGTAGTTTTCTGTACAGTTAGGATTACTGTGCTAATGATACAGAACCGTGTCAATAAAACTTTACTACCATTCAGAAAAAAAAGAAGAAAAATTTATCCGAACAACATGAGACAGTAACTGATGATTTTCTGTTTGCAAGTAGCACTTCCACTACATATCCACAGCAGAAATCCAAAATACCTTATATTCAACTAAAGAGTAATTCTTCATTCACAGTGGTGCCATTAGACAAAATCAGTTAAAAGTATTCTGACAAATGCAACCAATATTTTCACACCTTGTGTTGCAGGACTTCTAGCTTAAACTTCAATGTATACATTTGTTCCTATACAGACATAGAGTAGTGTCATCTACATAGAATTCTCTCATTCTCCTCTAAAATACAAAAGCACATATTTTCAGTGTGCACAGAGTAGGAGGAGAGCACCAAGTACAGCATGAAAAAGTATTGCAAATACATCTACCAGGGATCTCATGATTACTGCCTGGCAAGGGAGACAAGAAAACAATAGTTCCTGACAGAACTGAAGCTATGGAGTAGTGTAGGACAGTACAGCTGATAGAGGAAACAAGACTACAATGGAGAAGATGTAGACAGGTTATGTCCATAATAACACACAGCAACAGAAGAGCAAATCCAGCAACACAAAACTGAAGTTCCTGGACTTCCAATTCTTCTCCTTCAATCTCTCCCCACCAGCTACCAACAAGGCAGAACAGAGTTCAGGAGTCTACTAAGTCTAAAGTCTACATTCGCTCAAAGGCTACGTGACCAACACAAAAGGAAATAAGGCTCTGCAATGCTTGTCTAAAAGGAATGAAAATTATTTCATGAAGTCAGATGTACTTCAACATTCACCTTTAGTATATTTAATTAGCACTAAGCCACATCTGCCTAAAAAATGCAGCTGACAAATGTGACTAAAAGCTTGGCCAACATTATTGCTTCCATTACATATTAAAAAATCTGGATCATGTGACCAGAACTAAAAAAGCTGCTTGTTTACAACTATGTCATACATTTTCAATAAGAAAAGGAGACTTCAAGGCACACTGAATTATATTAACACAGACAGTGAAGCACTGAATTAACCACACTGTAGCACACGGAATTACAAAATATTTCAGAAATTAATTATAAATTACAAAAAATACTTTTCAAGTCTCATGTCTGGTTCAATAAAAGATATCATGAAATCATCTCTATCAGGTGCTTAGATTATGTTTTTATGTGGTTTTGGGTTGTTGTGTTTGTCTGGTTTTATCCAATAACTGTAACACAACAGGAATAGCAGAAAAAATTCTGAGAGCACTACTCTAAAGAAATAATACCTAGTATTATAAATTTTCTGACACAATTTCAAATATTTAAGGTCAACTAAGAATAATTTTCTTCCACAACTAACATTTTTAACAATAAGCAAAAATCACTTTTAGCCAAGTAAAAAACAAGTATTCACAAACATCCTTCTTTCAATCAGATATTCAAGCTATAGGAATCATGCAAATGGAGTATTTTTCACAACCTTACTATGGAAAGGGCTCAGTCTTTGCAAGCAAGAAATATCAGTGTTTCCCAGAAGCGATACATTCTCTCTGGAGCTCCTTTGTCCTTGAAATCTAGTGGGATTTGCAGGTTGTGTGGACTCTTAAGTATGTATTTCTGTTGGTTACAATAAGCAAGTTTTGCTACACTGGCTGAAACAAGGTGTTGCTACTCAGCCAGTGTACACTAGTATACCTTGGACTTCTAAAAATAAACCCAGGTGTACACACATAGTAAAACACAATATTCATCACCAAGACTTTGGACATGAGATTTCACTATGAAAAAACAAGCAATCATTATCTCAATATAGCTATACAAATTAGAAAAATGAAAAATTGTATTGGAAACAGAAATTCTGAGGTAGTGACAGATCTCTTCAGTATTATCTAGCTTTGCAGAAGTTTTTGACTCCTTTTAAGAAAATGGCAAATACCACATTGTAAAATAAAAATATTTAAAGCATTAGTCAGCTCAAACATACAACTAACCACAATGCAAAAGAAAAACTCGTCTACAACTATGATAGCCTTTCTTGAAGTATTTTGACCTACATCCCATTTGAGAAGCTCAGTTCCTTTAAGAGCCACTCCACCACCCACTAACAGCCCAAGCCTGCTGAACTGCAGCTGCTCCAACCTTGGTCCCAGGGAGCATTCCAGAGCAGGAATACACAAGCAGCGCCGGAGCCTGGCTGCCTGGACAAGCCTGGTATCTCTCAGTGCCTTGCAAGCTTGGCAACACAATAAAGATCACCCTTTTGCTTCCCCTGCACACATAAAGGTAGGGGAGAAGGTGTCTGTCATCCTCATTTTATTGATTTCTTTGGTGTAACAATTATCAAGGAAGTATTAAAAAGTCCTAAAAGCGGTCTGGCAAAGGAAGCAAAGAGCATGATCTTCTCTATGAAGGAGAAATGAGGTAGCTTCACACCTAGAACTTCAGCTTGGTCAGAAGTCCTGTCACAGCCCTCACACAACACCAGAATGAAAAGCAAACTATGCGGACTGCTCATTGCCAGACCATTATGCAACAACCACCAAACCCAAAAGAGGTTCTGTGGTTTTCTGCTTGTGATCCTACAGGATCCTACTGATCCACAGGCCACCAAGATCAAATTTCCTTAGGGTTCCAAACCACTGTATAGTTTTTGATACTTAAATTTAGTTGTTTAGGTCAGTTTTGACATTCTGTCATGCAAGGAAGGAACATGAAGGCACATGGAGGACAGGGAGATTTGAGACAGCACGGCTTCACCAAGGGCAAGCCCTGCTGGACCAACCTAGGGGTCTCCTATGACAGAGTGACTGCATCAGTTGTCAAGGGAACAGCTACTGATGTCATCTATTTGGACTTCTGTAAGGCGTTTGACATGGTGCCCCACAACACCCTCTACCCTAAATTGAAAAGATAATGGATGGACTCTTTGGTGGATGAGGAATTGGCTGGATGGTTGCATACAGAGGATAGTGGTCAATGGCTGAATGTTCAGATGCACATCAATGACAAGAGGTGTCCCTCAGGGGTACATATTGAGATCAGTATTGTTTAGTAGCTTCAACAATGACACAGTGGGACTAAATGCACCCTCAGGAAACCTGCAAACAATACCAAGCTGTGTGGTGTGGCTGATACGCCTGAGGAATGGAATGCCATCCAGAGGGATCTGAACAAGTTTGAGAAGTCAGCCCATGGGAACCTCATTCAATAAGGCCAAGTGCAAGGTCCTGAACCTGGGTCGGGACAACCCCTGGTATCAATACAGACTGGGGGATGAGGGAATTGGCAGCAGAAAGAAATTACAGAAGGACCTGGAGATCCTGGTTGTTGGAAGGCCAGCCTTGTCCCAGCAATGTGTGCCTCCAGGCCAGAATGTATCCTCAGCTGCATCAAGAGCAGCATGGCCAGCAGGTCGAGGGAGACCAGCCTGCCCTTCCCCTCCTCTGAGACCCCACCTGGAGTGCTGCATGCAGCTCTGGAGTCCTCAGCACATGACAGGCACAGACCTCTGGAAGCAAGCCCAGAGGAGGGCCACAAAAATGGTCAGAGGGCTGGAGCAGCTCTCCTATGAAGAAAGGCTGAAAGAAGCTTGCGTTGTTCAGCCTGGAGAAGAGAAGGATCTGGAGAGGTCTATTTGCTGCTGTTTAATTCTGAAGATGAGCTTACAAGACAGAGGAGGACAAACTTTTTATAAGGGTCTGCTATGACAGGACAAGAGGTAATAGCTTTTAACTAAAAGACAGTAGGTTAAGACTAGATATAAGAAAGTAATTTTTTACAATTAGGGGGTAAAACACTGGAACAGATTGCCCACGGGTAGGAGATGCCCCGTCCCTGGAAACATACATGGTCAAGCTGGACACGGCTCTGAGCAACCTGATCTATTTGAAAATGTCCCGGTTTATTGCAGAGGAATTTGGACTAGATGACATTTAAAGGTCCCTTCCAACCCAAATTATTCCAAGTCTATGGGAAAAAAACAGTATTGCACTCCATATCAAGCTGTCAAGTGGTACATCAGTTCAAGTTGCCCTATATCCACCACCACTGTAATCCACCTCAGGGTGACAGTCCCACTTTGGTCATACTACAAGATAAGCATGATTCTCAGAAGTAAATTATGTTAGTATATAGAGCATGTTTTTAAAGTTATTTGAACGGATGCAAACAACAATGCTTTTCAATGAAAAGTACTGGGACAGCTACATACTGTGAATGCCCTTTTCAAGCCACCAGATCAAAAAAAAAGAATTCAAAGCTCTGCTTTGCTAACTAGAAGTTTCTCTAAAAAATCCCCATATATACTTCTGTTCCAAGGAAACGCAAGTAGCTTCAAAAGAAGCAGATCACCCCTCTTACCTAAGATAGTGAAGTGAGGGTCCAGAAGGAAGCCACCCATTTAGTTCCACTCAGCTGAACAACTGCAGCTTCTCCTAATTCTTCACCACTCTGTAAAACATGGGTAAAGAACCATGCAGGATGGTAATGGAAAGAGTATCAGTAAAGACTGACTTCCACCCCCTTTCTCCATTCAGCAGTTTGCATAATACAGGGAAGCAGGCTCAACCTATTAAAGTAAGTAAGAAGTAGTTAATGCTTCCTTTAAGAGATTCATTCATAAGAGTATGTTAGACACAACTATGATAATATTTAATTTATAGTGATTTTGCACCCAGTAAGTTATTTTGTCAATAAGCTCTGTTCTTCCTAACCACAGGAAGGTGCAGCTATTCAAAAACAGCAATTCAAAGTGCTATTTAGTCAGATGCTACATTGCCAAAACCTGAATCCTGGATGCCAACATTATTTGATTTTCTTTTTCATATTCCTCCTATGAGGTTATTTTCCTGAAGAAATGTGTCACCAGCTGGTGTAGTTACTGAAGTGTTGCTTCATTGCAAAATGTTACCTTTAGACTGTATTTGCTGACATTTTGCTAACGAACTAGATACATTACATGAACCAGCTTTTTTCAAACTTTTTTTCATGGACAACACAACCTTAGGAGGCCATTAGGCACTGCCTGTAAATACAAGAAGTTAATGCAACAAATGCTAAGGACAAAGTATTTAAGGTGACAAAATTCATTTCAAACAGGAGATTTGCTCACTGCTGTTGTCTCTGGGAACCAGCTATTTAGCACAGCTTACAGAACTTCTGGGAGGGGGCTAGATTTATTTTTTTTTTAGAAAGTAAACAACACATTCTAGATTTTTTCATTACAAACCCTGATAAAGTATTACTCCCCTCCTTCCATGTACAAATCAGAATTTGATTAGTGACAGAAAACCTTTTAACACTGCTTCTCTACAAAATTTACAGCTACCTTAAATATACTGGATACTTAGAAAAAATGTAAAACACACCTCCTTTGTTTAAAAATCAATATCAATTCATTAATTAGAGTGAAGACTTGGCCCACATTACCAGAAAGGAAGACTGATGCTGGAAATGAGATCTATGCCTACATACTTTATGAATTCTGTTCCCTTTTCCCTCAGTTGCATGGTCTGTTTTTAAGAATTAGTGGCTTTCATCCTTCAGGTGTATGAGTACACTGGTGTGGGGAGGGAGAAAGACATTTCCTGCATTTGAAAGAAGATGAATTCTCTCTGGACGCTTATGAAGTAAACTAAAACTAAAAGTAACAGAGGGGAAAAAAAAATCTTTCCTGTGCAGTAAAAATTAGGATGATGCATATTTACAAAAACTTAAAAACTAAATTAATTCCATGATAAGTGTCATATCATGTACTAGATGAATTACTGTTTAAAGAAAATGTTATATGTTTAACCATGTTCACAATTAAACATACTTATAACTTAAAACTCAACTCAAAGGTATTTCCACTCCCATTATTTATCTGGTTAAGTAGAACCTGTGAATTCCGAGAACTAGAGAAGAATATGTCAACAAAGGACATAATCAAAATGAAAAAAGCATGATTTTATACCGTGTGTGCTGGGTCCTGGTGGTACACATGACATTTCATACTTTCAAAAGAGAAGTTAAATGATATGAAAAAGAACCTGTTTTATTTTCTCAGGTAGATTAAAACAATTGGGAACAATTTCCAGGTGCTGTAACAGGGACTCCAACAGGCTGAGAACATCCCTAGATGTATTCAACATACACACAGTTTTCAATTCCATTCACTAAAGAAACATTGTTCCCACGTTTTTAAACAGCAGCAGCAATTTACAAAAAGGAAAAGACCAGAAGTCTTGTTTGCTATTAAAAAAAAAGGATCACACAACTTTAGAGTTCTGAAGAGGACTTGGACTGAGAAATCTAGGTTTTGAAACACGCTGCTGTGAAAAAGTTTCTGCTTTTTCAAGCCTGACTTTTTTGACAAAGTCACAGAACCATACCCTGAAATAAACCCAAACAAATCAAACATTTATGTTGGCATCTAGCTTGGTACTTTTATTTCTATATTCCTGGGAGATGCTCAGGACACTCCAATGAGGAGAAACAGCAAACACCTCTGATAAACAAAATGAACTTCCTAATTCCAGCAGGAAAGATGCTACATTAAGTAGCAAACATTTAGAGTGGAATGGAAGGTATTTGTAAAAGAGAGATGAAGCATCTGTAATATTGTACAGAAATAATTTCAATTAAAAGCATCAGCTCTGTAAATGTAAGTAGTGGACTAGGTTTTCTTTCACTATGTTTCTGTACTGTGTTGACAGAATGATACTGTTAGGAAGACAAGTCATAAGCACTACAGACTGCATCTGTTTTATAAGACAAACACATATGATAGCTTTCTCCACATAGCCGTATCAATTTAGCAATACACATTTCATACTTTCAATTCAAAACACAAAATTAAACTGAGTTTTGCCATATTTTCAAATTTCTAAAAACTTTCAACTGTTTCCACAATAAAACGGCATAGTGTATTCAGAGCCAACATCTAAACCAAGCAGTTTGTGAGAACTGTAAAGGCTATTTTCCAGTAGTTTTCATTCTTAATTAAGTAGTACACCTCTCACTGTCTCCATCATTTCCCTTCCCCCCCCCCCATCGTAAGTGTCTAACAACACAGTACAACTCAGAGTGTGGCTTCTCCCTTAGCAGGGAGTCTTTCTAACTGGATGCTATTTGCATGAATTAGGAACTTAATCTTATCTTTTAGACCTCTCCCTTTCAAACCAGTCAGCCAGTCAAAAAAAAAAAAAAAGAGAGAGAAAGAAAAAAAAGATAAACTGACAATCACGCAGGTCTTACTTTGTTAAGAAATCAAAGCTAAAATCGGGTACAATTTTCCACAGAGAAATTTTCTGCTAGACATGCAAGAAGCACGGTAAAACCACTCTGAGAAGCCGGTATCTCACAGGGCCTCAGGTTTGCAGACTCCTACTGAGGCAGGTAAGTTTCCAGACAGACAGAGGGACCATCCCTGAAGTGATGTGTAAGACACATGCTTAGTCCCACAATTAGACCCACACATTATACAAAGGAAACATAAACAAGTATTTCCATTAAGTGGAGCAAAAAGAAAAGAAATAACTACAAGTCTATAAAATACAGGTTCTTGTCACTTAAAGGAGAACTGTGAAACATCTTTTGTTTCTCAAGCAGTAGTAACTTCTGAATGACCACAACACATCATCTTAGACATCTGATTTACAAATCGACAGTGAACCGTAACATTCCCTAACAGATATACTCTAAGTATGCTTAAAAACTGAAACCCAGAAAGTCCTGCAGTCAGGAGCGACAGATCACATGCATCAGCAAGGCAGCCTGCTCAGAGGTTCAGATCCAACTCTTCAGACTGGACAGAAGGTAACAAGAGCAAGTGAACAGACCGACTTTGTCAAACAGGCCTCGGCCACTAGTCAGAGACCCTCGCAGTACTTCCCATTCCGGCAGCCGGCCGCGCCGCCGGCACCGAGCCGTCCCATGCCCACAGCAGTCCCGAAGAGCAGTCACCGAACCGGGAAACTGAGGCAGGGGCAGTCTGGGTTCACCCAAGGTCGCTCAGCGACCCCGGTCTCCCCGGGGGGCGGGAGAAGCTCGGAGCTACGCGCCCGCCCGGCCTTCCCAGAGCAGCCCCGCACCCATGTGTCTCACGGCGAGCAAGGAGAGGATCTCCGGGGCTGCCGCCTTCCCCTCCCCGGCGCGGGGGAGCTGGCAGGGCCGCCTCCCTCCCCTTCAGGGCCAGCGTGAGCCGGGCGCCATCCCTGCTCCCGACCCTGCGCAGTGCCCACACCGACCTGGGCACCTCGGCTGCTGCTCCCGGGCGCTCCCGCCGCCGCCGCCACCCGGGCTCATGCGGGGGCCGCGCCGCACTCGGGGCCGGGCCGCGGGCGAGGAGGAGGC